>JADQWA010000298.1:140380-147880 GCA_018344505.1 Nebria ingens riversi | reverse complement strand
AGGCTTACAAAATCGAAGAAATAAAAACAAAATACTAAAGTTTATTTGTAGCTATTAACACATTAGTTGAAAATTCGTTTTGGCTCGTTTTATAAACGTGATAAAACGTTTTAATGACGTCTTAAAGTCGTGTAAAGAAGCTTTATTTATTTCAAAGACATATTATCCAAATACCGTAAACAATTGCGTAATTAAATAAAAATTGGTTCAAAACCGTATCAAACATCTTGCATAGGTATATACATTTACAAACGATGTAAACACTTGTTTTAAACTATTGTGTCTAGAGTGAGTACAGTTTTTAAAAGTTTCTAACTATAATTGTTGTAAAACTAATTATAAAATTAATAACAATTAACCTGTGTACACCATTCTAAAGTTGCATATGCTACAATATCAAAAACACGGCATTTAAATTCATACATACACAAACACACATAAATATCCCATGAGCACCGGTTGAATACAAGCAGGTATAAGTGGAAACAAATTTATAAAAACGTGTAGATTTAATTATTATATTTCATGTTATCTAAAAAAATATTCATATAGACATTATAGTCTGTCTAGCCAACGTATATAAACAGAGATAAAACATGATTTTTTGTGTAAAAAGAATTAACTCTATATAATATATATATATATATATATATATATATATATATATATATATATATATAGGTCCATCCGGTACTCATGTATTTACATAATAGAAAATGAGAGAAATACATAAGATAATTTCTTAGAACAAAACACCTTAAATAGCAATAAATTAAAAAGCAAAGCTGCGTGATAACTAGATAGAAATTCCACGAAAGATGAAGACTACAATCGGATAATGTGTACAGTGTAAACATAGTGTAAACATTATGCCTACATTAGCTGCATTTTTACGCGAAGCTACGCTCTTATAAGTGATTATATTTATGTATAATTTCAGGTTTATTTTGCTTATACTTATTTCTGTAAAACGAAAATGACTGTAAAAAGCTGTTCTTTACTTATTTTAGGCCTCGTTTCATATCTGCTTGTATGGCCTGACCTTTTATTTTTTTTTTGACATAAAAAAAGAGCATTAATAATAACTCGAAAAGACGTGGATGTTTTTTTGTTGATAATATACGTTTTTATTTTAACATGTTTGTGGCTGGCTCTAATGCTTTGTAAGCACAACTCTTTGTTAGGGGACAGTTGATTTATTTTTATAGCAATTCGGTTTTGTTCAATCTTTAACTGGTCAAGTTAAACAATTTTAAAAATTTTGCAAATTATTTGGAAAATTAAATTTCCCTAAAATTAACAATATAAATATATATATATATATATATATATATATATATACATATATATATATATATATATATATATATATATATATATATATATATATATATATATACATATATATATATATATATATATATATATATATATATATATATATATATATATATATATATATATATATATATATATATATATATATATATATTATATATATATATATATATGCAAGTAGGTATATATAATTATTATTTAAACAAATATCCATTTTATTATTGTATTTTAATAAATATTTAATAAACGCAGTGTAGAACAGCTTTTTACGCAACTCTACTTTAAAAAAAAAACACTACTTAACGAAAATGTATTACTATAGTGTAACACCACAACGAACAAAATGAAACGCTCCGTTTTATAAATACCTGGTAATAAACGTGTTGATTGTGTTTTCATATATGCCAAATATCATTGATAGTAGCTATAATGTGTTATATATATATATATATATATATATATATATATATATATATATATATATATATATATATTATAATAATAATAAGTGTATAAGTGTACAATTGTATGTATATGATTATGTACTAGTGTATAATGGGGTAATAATAATAACTAATTTGTATGTATGTTAATTAGTGATTTCGCAAACTACAAATATTTAGTAGTGACATGTGATTTAGACCTTTCTCTGTATGATTTATTTTTAAAAGCATTCCGTTGCAATATAGAAAATGTTTAGAACTTAGTGAGCCCAGGCGGTGTTCTTCAATCCGGAAATTCCCGTGACCGTAATTAGGATAATTAGTGATGTGAAGTGTAATTATTTACGGGGTCGTTTAAGCACTGTTGGAGTGGAGAGTAGGTATATGGTTCGGTACGATGACGACGACGACGGCGCTATTATTTTAATAAAGTGTGACAGTCGCGTTGCATTAGAGACAGAAGCGCGAGAAGTTGAAAACAACCGGGGTAAGAACAGCTCGAAATGTCACCATGATATATTCATCGCAAACAAACCAAACTACTATATATATATATATATATTATATATATATATATATATATATATATATATATATATATATATATATATATATATATATGTATGTATGTATGTATGTACATCTGATAAAAACATAACTTGATATCATCATTTGTTTTAATGTTGCTTTGTTTGACTTTGAAAACAATTCTCCTAAAGAAGACATAAGCGATGTTTTAAATAATTGACTATAATCTTGTTTGTTATTTAAATTAATAAAATAAATAATATTGGGACGAACACAAATGTAGATTTGATTATAAAATCGCATAGAATTGGAATGAGTAATAGTGTGATTGTTTCGTAAGTAGATGAAGTTTGTACGAAAGTAAATAACTTAATTCAAGAGGCTTTTAGTGAAAGTACCTATCTAGTGAAATATCACAATAAAATACAGAGAAAGGTCGTTTATCTTGTCGTAAATTTGTGCGCATAATTTCCTTTTACGTGTATATTACGCCGAGGTCAAATATCATAAAATCAAGGAGGTCTAAATGTAATATGGAGCCTATAGAACACTGAACCAGTTTCTTATTTCATCCAGTTAAGTGAAATGAAGAACAAAGCTTCACATAAATTACTCAAATTCCACAAATGTTTACTTATTTATAACAGTACATAAATAGCAAGAGAGATAAATATGACACCTAAAAGACACATAATAAAGTAGGATTCGTTGTAGTTAAAAACTTGTGTATGTGCTGAAAAGTAGTAATATACATTGAAAATTGAGAAACATCCACATATGCGTTTATATGGTTACAATTATAGGGTAGGGTACAATCAAGAAAACAGAATAGACAAACATGAACACAATCTGGTGGTATATACTAAAAACTGGTAAGGTGGACTCACTGATTTGTCTGTCCATGTGGTTTTTACGGGCTACTTAGGGGTTTATTGTCTGCATACTCTGTGGTCGAGGGTACATAACATTTATAGGTTTCAATGTCTATTTTGTTTCAATTTATTAACATATCTAATTTACTAATTGAAAACAACTTTTTAGAAACATTAAAAATTACCTCTCCAAATAAGTCTAGAATGTGGAATGGCAATTTTTAATATAATATAATATACATATAAATAGACAAAAATACGAAATGTTTACTGAAAGGGCGAATGCAGGGACACATTATCAAAAACGTTGGATGGTTCATCATTTATCAAACCTAAATATCATAATCAATAAATATTACATTTATAAATCATTTAGGTACAAAACATAAAAATTACTAGTGATCATATATATATTTTTTTTATTACAGTAAAACTCTGTTATAACGTACCACTAATACCTAACACATATTTCGTAAACGAATTGGTTAGTTATACTAGAGTTCTACAAAAAATTGAATATGTTCCTATTATAATCACTAATGCACTCATAGAAATAAGAGTGTATAAATATAAAATGGAGTTATCATTTTAGTAGTTTTTTAAGAGGTTGCTTACCGCGTCAAGGTTGACATCGGCGAGTGCGTTCGCGACACCGTTAGGCATATCGGCTGCTGCCGCATTGGCCGCCGCACTCGGCAACAACGTTGTTTCTTGTTTGATGGCGTGAACGTGGTTCGCAGCCGAACTAGTTGCAGCGCCATTTTGTGGTTTCGTCGCATCTAAAAGGACCTTCAGCGAGGCTATCGCATGCAATTGTGTTGCTTTTTCATCCACTTTACCTGCAATACAAATATCACATATATCACCTCCATGACTATAACCGCTTTGTTTACACTATTATTTATTGTCGTACTAATAATCACGCGGAAACTCAAACGATAAAAAACGTAATTCTAAACCAAAAATTGTTAGTTATTAAATATTCTAATATATATATATATATTTATATATGTATATCGACGAACAAATAAACGTATGTTCAGTTGTGTTGCAGTGTGTTCACTGGAGACAACTAATACGAAAATGTTTAATTATTTTATTCAAACCCCCAAACGAGTTTCATTTAATTAAAAACTTGTATTTATTCAAAATCTATTCATTATACAACTTTTAATATTATATGAAAAGTATGTGGTGTTTGAAACCGTAAACAACTATAATTTTGCTATAATACCAGAGAGAAACATGAATTTATTGATACAGTACTAATAAATGACATGTTCTAACTCGTTTTACGAGTCTGGCCTCTATCGCTCATGGCACGTTAGTCGTCAGTCGCGTGTGTCTTGTGTGTCTCGTGTTTGGTGAGTTAGTGTGTGCGGTTTTCAACAATTAAAAAAACTATTTGTGGTTCCAGCCAATTCCAGTGAAAGAAAAAACAATGGTAAGTGTTTTTTATTAATAACTACTATATTAGTATCAAACTAGTGTAGTTTGAATGTATCTTGAGTGTGCTTAGACGCACTAGGATACACGCATAAATTAATACCTATAGTTTATAATGGTAACATCTACAATGTATGTGCATCCATATGTATGCCGTGTTCATTAGGTTGAATTGCGAATGGGCATAACGTAATTCACAAAAACGATTTGTTCATGGTTGGTTGGTGTCTTTTAATAGTATCACACGACCATTTGCATACTTGCGTCTGCGCGATGGTTGCCGATATTTTGTGTGCGGGCTATCGCCGTTGCGTCTCCCCTGAGTTAATCGAAAATGCTAATATTTGATTTATTGTTTTGCGTTTTCGTCGTGTGAATCACGCCACGCACCGTGACCTGTTTGCGGTATAATTTAAACACCCAAAAGCAAAACCGTCGGAAAAGACGAAACAACAGATTAGTGATACTTCAAAAGCGATTACTAAAATCATTGAATTACTTGAATGCTTAACCGTTTCGAATAGACGCGATTATCTAGTTTTTTTATATACTCACAAATATTTAGACATTGCGTCCAGCACTAGTGCTTTTATAATAAATTTCCTAATGAATATTAATTCTATATACTAGTGGTAGTAAAAGTGACACGTGGCACGCGACACGACTTGATTGACACGCATAATTTTATTTATAATTTACAAATATAGATAATTTTTTATAATAAATTTCTACGCCACTGTCTTCCGTCATGTGTTTACGAGTAACATAATTTTACAAATGTATATAATTTAAAAAAAATTAAAATGATATTTGGAGGAGCTGGGATTTGAACCCAGGACTTTCCGCATGCGAAGCGGACACTCTACCACTGAGTTACACCCCCGATAATCTTAACAGAGATGTGTAACTTTTGTATAAAACTAAGCTCTAAACAAGTTTATATTTTTATACAATTAATTTTGAACTAGTTTAATAAATATATACCACGAAAAATAATCTAAAACTAAAGAATACGGAAGACGAAATAATAAATGTGACACAATTGACAAGATATTCGTTTTAAATTCAGCGTAGGTATATAATGGCACGAATTTCAGTAATAAACTACCCGTGACCTGTGGATAGATGACATTTGGTAGGTCAGAGTGCGCGCTCTGAATAAAACTCATGTCTAGCTACGAACTCTCTCGGAGTGAAAATATATTACTCACTTACTATACACGAAACCACCATGCTACAATATGAATGAATACATATTACGAATATGTAAATGTACATACATACATCATTTTCATTTACCCTTAGTTGCTATTACCAAATTATATTTTACTCTATTTCTCATTGTTTTACGGTTAAAAAACGTTTTCCTAACCAAAATTGTATATTTATTCTACTGTAACCAAAATAAGAATTGTGTTACTCCTATATTTAGGCAACGCGTAATACTTCTAAGCGCATCAACTTAATGTAAACATGGGAAGTTTTCTCGTAGTTAATTCGTTTTATGTAGCAAGTATTTTACAATTTGATAGTGAAATAATTGATTGTATCAATGTCAGGCCAAGGTTTTTAGTTGTACTTGATGGTTATTTATATCTATACGCATATATATCGATTTAAAAATGGTTATTTAAATAATTAACCAAGTTTCAAAGCTAAAGTATCTAACGAGCGATACGCTGTAGTCTATTATTTATCCTAATATCCTACTGCGAGCTTTTTATGTATACGAAAGCACTGATTTATTATTTATAAATTAAATACTATGTGCATCATTAGTAGTAGTTGAATTAATCATTTTTTAAAGTAAATTATTTATTTATTCAACTTTTAAAATGTATTGAGGTGATTTTATTTAATATAGATAGTTAATTTTCCAGCTAAAGTCAAATATAGATTGATTCGTTTATGATATGTTGCTAGTAATGCATGTCATAGAGTGTATAATATATTTTTAATTAATTTGGGTAAAAAGTAAACACTGATGTTAGTGTTTTATTTATACTAAGTCATATATTTATTAATTGTGAAGATGTGAGTGGATGTAAAGGGGTTTTTACCACCCTATTTAAAGGGAATATGTATGTGTGCATGTATGAATTGGTGTAGAGTTGATTTAAATTTTAAAAAAACTGTGCGGTTTTTGTTTTATTGCCTGTGACAAAAAATACTGTGTAATGTGGGGATATGAATCAATTTAGCTGCCAAAAGTTTAATTCCGAATATTAAGTTCTAAAATGACGTCACAATTTAAAACGTGCGAATCGTAAATATGATCTATAGTAATGTTCATTGTGATATATGTATACCTATTACCATTTGGTTTCTTTACAACTGGAACTACGCAGTTTGTTCCGCAACATACGAAGAAAGCATTTATGGAAGTGATAGTGCTAAATGTTGAAACTTACCGTCATGTAACGGATCTATAGTGTGAATCATGAGCTGTAGAAGTCCATGTCTGAATTTGGCGCCCGTGTGTGTGTGTGATCCGGACGAGGCGCTATGAGGTGCACTTTGCGTTGTGTCGGAAGGGGCTCGTGACGTCATACTGCCCCCCGGCTGTGTGCCAACGCTCGTTTCACTTGACGTCGCCACGTTTCCATGCTGTAATCACATACATACATACTTTAGCCAAACATCACTCTATATATGTTGTGTGTAGGTGGTTGCAGGTTCAATAATGCATAATCTGGATGGACTAACGTGATATTAGGAACTAATGGTATATACAGGTGGTTAAATAATACTGTCATTGCGACTTTCTAATCATTGTGCATTTAAACATCATGCAAATGACTTTAATATTGTTATTTATTCATTAAACTATTTTATAATGAATCATTATTTATATATATATATATATATATATA
>JADQWA010000298.1:135000-140280 GCA_018344505.1 Nebria ingens riversi | reverse complement strand
TATATATATATATATATATATATATATATATATATATATCAACGATTATTATCGCATTTCCGGTACAGCGAATTTGCTAATGCATCACACCCGGATACGGTGATATATCCGAGTATTTTCTTCCTTCCTTTAGGGAAACGCAGACACACGCACTCACTCTAACATATGCTATTTTAAATATTGAGAATTACCCATCCAAAAATTTGTTATATACTTAGGACTTAGCAATTTAAGTTATATTTATGTATGGATAAAAGCATACATATAAATCGTACACAGGATAACGTTTTGACTGTAGAATAAATATAAACGTCACGTTTAAGGATATTTTCGTTTCGAATATATATTTTATCTAACATTACAGTTTTTTTACATTCACGTTCAATATATATTTATTTAAGGCTCTATAAGAAAATTGACATTATGGTTTGTGTTTATCATTATTGCAAATTGTAATTTTCTTAACAGTAAACATGTGTGTGCAACGCGCGCACGCACGTGTGTGTGTGTGTGTGTGTGTGTTAGTCAACCGACTCTTTAGTAAATAATAGAAAATGACAATATGGGTAAAATGACCGACCATTTTGAGCTTGTCAAAATGTTTCAATATGTATGTATATAGTCTATAGAATTGAGGGTGTTCATTTTGGCAGGAAATTAGAACCAAAGATATATTGTGTTTTGGCTGATGTCGACTCCACTGCGAATACCGATACTGTGAAATGTAATTTTAACTAAACTGATAATTAAACTACGATTTATTCATATATGTAGAACACCAAAGATAAAATAGATATACACTATGTATGAAGTCAAATGCGCCTGTCTCTGAGTATGACTTGACGTCCATGACGTCACGAAACACATTTAAATAATTTTAGTAACAGAAGCTAAATCATTTTCTAAAAAAATCTAAACTTGACGTGTACTATTTTTGAAAATAAAACTTTTGAGAGACAATTTTAAATTCCGTTTCTGAAAATTCTATAGACATTAACGCACTTTGTAATTTACTTTAGGATGAACAAAAAAACGTTAAGAAATGAGTAGGTATAATTAAAAAGCACATAATGGACCCAAAAAATTAATAATAGCTCATTAACTTATTTGAATATATCTTCACAGTTCCTTAAAATACGATTCTAACTTAACTTTTAAAAGTCACCATTTATGACTCGATAAATTAAAGATGTAATATTTTTTTATTAATTATACAGTAATATCCAAGCACGTTTTACAAATTATCGTAAAACTTTTCTATATCTCTGCACAATAATCATTATACGAAGCAAAAATTATATATCACACAGGGATGTTTTGTTCTTTTTTGACGTGATGTGACGTCATAGAGTTACGGAGACGTTGGTGTAGGCATAATTCGACTTATATACAAAATGTCAGCAACATACTTGTTCGATAACTCTGTTACATAGTTTGCATGTCATAGCCACATAGATCCAATCTAGTCGTAGACTATTTTTGGCGTCAAATATTTCCTTGCTCATTTACGGTAAATGCTTTTGACAATCAGTAACAAACTTTTACGATTTACGTCACCAAAAAAATCGCTTTTCTTATTTTTAATACCGAATACTCATGTTTATAAATGATTTAAACTATTTTATATAAGCAAAATTTGATTTAAAATAAAATTTTATAAACGTATGATAATTGAATAAATCTGTCACCAAAATTTCCTATAAAATGGTGTCGCATATGTTATTTATGGCTGTGTATGTATATGTTTCGTGTTAACCTTTTTTATTTATAACCAAATACTCGAGAACCTTAACTATAACTATACAAGTAAATGCAACATAAAACATGATTTATGTGTGCACATAACTTGTGCTAAACGTACCCATATACATACATATATGTGGGCTCTACCATTTCCATTACGATAAAAATGTACTGCGCGTTTCTATACCTACTACAAACGGCCATCATCATATTACTTTCTGCCAAAAACAATATAATCAAATCAAATTAAAGAACATATTCTATTCAAAATAGCATATGTTATTTATGGATGGATATAACATAAAATATACTTAAGAAATAATACTAATTTTATAAACGACATCTATACATTAGAAGACAATTTTTTTGTATTCTTAGTTCGCTTAAAATTTGTTTTAAACATTCGAAAATAAAAACGAATGTCTAGGTAGGTTTAAATAACGCCATAACATCGAAACGCATAACGTTTGTCCAAAAAGAGAAATTATATGCAAAGGTAAAATGAAACGATAACATTCAATCGTGCCAACAGTCTAAAAATGAAATTACTGCCGACATTGGGGCTGCAAAGTAGTGACACCGCACGAATAAATAAAATACTCTGCCAAGACTTCGAACTGGGTTACGTGGACTCGCGATTTTATGCAAATTTATGGAAATCACTTTCGCGAACGACATGTATTTGTTTAACGGCAATTTTAATAAATCTACCAACATTAAGATCGTTTAGTATCTAACGACATCTCTAACAATTATATATTAATAAATTAACAGATGATATATTTCCTCAGAAATAGAACAAGGCCGCTGAAGGGGAGCGGGGCGGACGGAGAGGGGGGGGGAGGGGGAGGCAAAGGGCATAAACAATTTATTTTATAAATTCAAAATTAATTTAATTGCTACATTTTACTAATTGGGATGCTAAATTCGATTTTTAAAATAAAATGTATTTATTAACTATTTAATTGAAATTGTTTACGTTTTCTGGTTAAAAATAGTAAATAATAAATTAATAGGTAAAGATAACAAAAATAATTTGACAAGTGTGATAAGATAGTCCACTTGAGAGTTGAGAATATTGGAATTAGAAAAGCTTAAAAGCTTTATACCTGTAATACCATTAAGCTGGTCTCCTGATGTTATTTTAATCCAGTTAAAATTGAGCTTAAATTTAAAGCTACACTCCGCATTTTTTTATTTATTAAAAGTACAGTGCAAACAAATGGACGCGATTTTATATCAAGAAAGTTACTCATAAAAGACGCGCACTCAACTTTGAGAATTGTTTGAAATTCTTTGGTTATACGTCTAAGGAAGTAATAAATAAAAATATAAACACATATAGTAGTCATCTAAACCGAGCGAAAGATTGAATGCGATTTTACGGATCAAATGAAATATATAAATTTATCGATATAAAAATGTAACAAATTTTGTTCCATATACATATTTCATAGAATGACTTTGTATCGATTGATCACGGTTGTTCGATATATGTATTTTTCATGTTTCGAAACATAGTTGTGTATTCTACATTCACATGTCTGAAGTTAGCTGTTACTTCCATCTTTAACTGTTCTATTATTCAGATTTTCTGCGTTCGATAACTCATACACATTGCAACCCCCTATAGACTATCTCCCTGTGCACACAGTTTATGTCGTTGTCTGACTTTCTTCCGGTTTATCATCCCAGAAACGTTTCAACTTTATAGAAATACCCCATTCATCATTTATGATACTTTATAGACGGTTTAGTTTATGATTTAAAAACTTTTTAAATACTCATAAATACAAGTTTATTTTCCGAGTTTTAAATATCGTATCAAATAATAATAAATATACTTCATTGGCTGTACGTTTTAATAATTAATAAAAACATTGTTTACTGAATATAAATTAATAGTTTATAGACGGAAAGAAAAACTGTATCCTGTTGGGCAACAACTTTTATTATTTTTCATGAAGTTTTCAGCAAACTAACACACATATATCACATATTTCTTCTATCTATTACATTTCGATTATCTAAAGCAGAGAAGTTGGCAAGTCTTCCTATCGGCCCATAACTCTATCGAAACTTCGATGGCTTCGAATTGCGTCATACAAATACAATGCCAAATATTATTGAAAAGCTCCAAAAATTGGTTATAATAAATACATTTTCGCGGGTTATAAATGCCTAGAAGGGATTCGAAATTAATCGGAATTTTTTTTATATATATTTTCAATTCGTCTAAGAATGTTAATCAGTTTTAATGGTGTAATTAATCACATGAAAATATAATGATTATTGGTTTAAATTCACGCTTGTCAATTTGATATTCGTGAATACCCAATCATTTGTCATTTGGGTAGATGTTTTTTTTAAAACAACGAGCAACGACAAGAAACCTATTCAGTGTTAAGTTGGTAACCTTAAAATTCCAGCTAGCTATTAACAAAACAATATAGCACGCCAGTGTTCTTGTGTGCCTAAAATCAGGCAGGCCACGAAGTGTTGGTGTTTTGGTTGGGTAGAGAGGTGAAAGGGTGCAAACCGGGGGAGACGTTGGGTTATCGATTGGTCTCCACCCGCGCCCTGCTCGGCTGGTTGGGCCGCCCGAATGAACGGGGGGAACACAGCACTTTCAAGGACTACTTGCTCTCCCTGGAATCGCCTGGCTCCTGACCTATAGCCAACCAAGCACCTTTGTCGAAAAGTACCATAACATACTATATTATAGTTATGTTGTTATGCATTCCCCAAGCACAACTCTCTCTCTCTATTCACTACAGAACTAAACCGGTTATTGCACTTTTTTATTGCCTTAGTTTCGCAGAGCCTATTTGTTCAATTTAATAGTAATTATTTATAGTTTTGACTCAAGGGAATACCAAATAAACAAAAACATTTTCGATCTGTTACTGTCGTTTATTTCTATAACTTGAGCTTGTCTACAACTTAAAGTTACAGATAAGGCGAAAGAAATATGAACAACTTGTAAATAAAGAAACACTGAAAAATATAGTATATTTTTTAGTGTTTAGTTTCATTCTTCATTTACAATTTTTGTTGTCCTTATCTATAATTAAAACATCGGCCATGTGTTGGCCCTAAACTTTCTTTTACGTAGTCAGTATATTTAGATTTGATAGTATATAAATTAAAATATAAAATGTTTAAATTTCAAGATACTATTTTATTCATTGTTCAATAAAATTGTAAAGTTAGTTTATTGTCAGATTTCCAAAGAAAACATATGTATTTTAGATTTTAAATGTTGGATTTTATAGTAGTATAAAGAAAATATCATTATTCATTACATATTATTAAAAATTATTATGGCTGGGCTTTTTTTAGTTTCCAAATTAACTTTAAACCAGAGAAAATATTTATATAGAATATTTTAAATTATTGACTAATCTTTGTAACGTTTTTTCACTAAACTTATTTGTGACACTGACAATAAATGTTAAATGTCAAAATATTTGAATATTTAAAACAGTTGACATGCATAGTAAATGCGATTTATTATATATAATTTTCCATACCTAT
>JADQWA010000298.1:27500-130000 GCA_018344505.1 Nebria ingens riversi | reverse complement strand
AGCAATGAACCCTTGTCTTTTTAGAAAAATTGAAATCCCTACTTTCGACGCTTATGGCACGGGGTGGGCGAAGAATAAAGTAAAGAGAGTAATAGTACGCACAAGGATATAAAATCCGAAAGCCTAGAACAGCGTTCGTTTGTTCCCGGGGATTTTGATTTCGACCCATGCCTGCCTCGCTTCTGCAACGGATAACGAATGTAGGACACTGTGTCACTGCTACGCTACGACGTGGCGAGCTTTTGCACTAACAGTGCTTTGTGGTAGTGGCAATGAGCAAAAGACCGAGGAGATCCGAGATTTACCGATTACCACTAGCGCGCACGTGTGACCTTCATTTATTAAACATTTCACATATAAGCGAAAGGATATATCACACACCGAACGCATATTTTCAATTAGGTATATATTTCAAAAGCTTACAAAGCAAGATTTTGCTTTATGCGAACGTATGTACTTGTGTAATAAATAGGACCCAAGTTTGTTAAAGGATATTTTATTGTTTGTATGTGTGTGTGATAGCGAATATATAATGAAATCAGAGAAATCAATGATAATTTTTGGAATTATTCATCTGTTTTAAATGTTCTCTTTCACAATCAAATTCGGCTGAATTAATGGAAATAAATGAGTGCTTTTAATTTGTTTGAAGTATGTTCACCAATCATTAAATGAACTTTTGTTCATGACCCTTCATTTGCTGACGAGAAATATTGTATAGTACCTATATAGGTATAATTGAATAATAATGAAAAGTGCGTCGTCACTAATTTTATAACACCATGAGCTTTTTCTATTGTCTAAATATAATCTGTTTACTCCCAACATATATCTTTAAATTCGGATTACTACGAAACAGTTTGATATTAAAAAAAAAACATATTTTAATAATTACTTCTTTATATTATAAAGCAATAAAAACAATTTAGGTATTTAAAAACATCATTGCATTTCCTAGAGATTTTGAAGTAAAAACGTTATTTTTTAAAAGCTCAACAATATATTTAAATATTCCCACATAGATTAAAATTCCTTATAAATGTTCTAAAGATTTAAATTAGTTTAATATCAAGTAGAGAAATGAAAGCTTAGTAACAATTAGTTTAATATTTTGACAGAAAATTAAGTCCTGAAAATCCTTCTAGCCACTAGAGGATCTGATGCAGGTTTGACAAGTTCTTGCGCATGACTTATTACTGGACCGAAACGCTTTACAGAGCAAATAATTTCTACTTTATAATATAGTTTATAATATAACATCTGCAACATATCGATTCGCAGAAAAGGACCAAAAAAAAAAAACATAGCTCAAATTAGAAAATAAACTAATATAAAATACTGCTAATGATTTAATTTGGATAATTGACTAGGTACTATAAATAATTTCATTTGATACAATAAATAATTAATTAATTTTAAAATCTTTAGCTGACTATATAACGAAGAACGAATTAAATAAATTAACTGTGAATAAAACATAATCTCATATTTCAATCAAGCATAAATGAATTACGTTATTATAATTGTATTAATTCTTAGCAGTTTCTATAGACTGACAATTAAAACACCTATTGTTTGAAAAGCGACGCGAAAAGTTAGTATACGAATTATTACTACATAGTTATCTGAGAATATGGGGATCATTTGTGCAATTTTATCGTCGCTATACCTATATATGTATATATGGTTGGCTTAGGCATTGTGACGTCACATCTTTGTGACATCTCACGTCGATTTATGATGGTTGATATTCTGGTCATCCCTACTCTACTTTCCGATCGACCAAGAGAAGCTATCCTAACTTACTCGCCGTTCTGGTCTGCACGCGGCCAATATATATATATATAGTCAACATTGGGAAAAGCTCAGTAAATTACATTCCGAAGTACGCGTCGCGAACGCTAGCTTGGTCTCGGTTTCTGCTGGTGACGTTCACTGATTATTATGATAAAATGATATGACCGCGTTTTGCTTTATTTTGAGTGTTTCCAGTCTTAAGGAGACAGATAGCACACTTGAGTTGTTGAATTGTACTTTTACAGTTTAATGTCAAATTTTATTTTTAAAATCCTAACTTTAAATTCGAGTTACAAGTCACACACACATACATTTTCTATTTTAACAAATTTAGTAAACTATTATATACTCAAGATGATTTTTTTTAGTTTCGAACCATTTCGAACTCTAGATGTGATTTTGATTGTTTATATTTAGATTTCTATGGTTATATTATGACACATTGACATTTTTGGTTTTAAAACAAAATTATTTTTCAAATTTCAAAACGGGGTGGGTTTCTTTGGGAGGGAAATGGAGACTGATAATAGATTAACAGATTCTCAAGAGCTTGAGTTCCACAAACAACTCTGTAATACGCTCTACCGAACAACATGGGTATGTTACATTTTTTTGTTACGTATATTAACAGCAAGTCGTCTAGACCGCTGTAGTTTTTACTCGTACTACGTAAATAAACGTTGTTTATAGAAGCGTTCAACTGAATTCATTGTTTTAACCCTGACAAAAATAAGTGTGCCTATGTGATTCTTCTACAATAATTAAGTTACCAAGCGAAAATTCAAATATAATTTACAACCATGTTTCAACAATTAAAGTTAAAAATAATACGATTTATATATATATATATATATATATATATATATATATATATATATATATATATGTATATATATATATATATATATATATATATATATATATATATATATATATATATATATATATATATATATATATATATATATATATATATATATATGTATATATATATATATATATATATATATATATATATATATATATATATATATATATATATATATATGTGTATATATATATGTGTATATATATATATATATATATATATATATATATATATATATATATATATATATGTGTATATATATATATATATATATATATATATATATATATATAATATATATATATATATATATATATTATATATATATATATATATATATATATAAATAATAAATCAAATAAAAATAGGTTGTAACGAAAGAGTTCTTACTTATTCTTATAGAATTCCATTTTGTGTCGATCCAGCCTAGAATTAAACTCGTTACTGAACCATAGTTTGCTTCAGTATCGAATTAATAGAAAAATATTACAGCAACAACACACTAGGTCACTAGAACTTTGAGGTCACATATTAAATTTGTCATATTCGCGTTAAACATGTCCCTTATAAGTTAGGCAAAATTGTGATTGACTATCACTTCATTATTGTTAATAACTGTCGCGGTATATTTAGAACTTAAAGTTAATTTTTTCCGTTACTAAAAAAGCGATTTACCTCCGTGCTCAGTCAGAAACAAATATGCGCTAAATGAATACACTGTTGACACATACCAATAGTCATATTACAATTAGTTCACTTAGATTTGTCTTTGCACCTTTAGAAGTACTTGGCAAACTCATTATTAACCGTGGTAAATTAAATGGCATACACAGAAATTTAAAACACGAAATTATAACATGGAGCTGCCATTTCTAACTGTAACACACTGCGCATGTGCTAATATACATAGGCGTACAAACAAAAATATACTTTGAGTTGCCTAATTTTTTTAATTTAAACTTGATTAGATTTAAACAATTATTTTATTAACTAGTTTTTAATTATAGTATATTTATCCAAAATTCTATAAACATTGGTTACGTTATTCTTTTCCTCTCGTTATATTATAACGAATGCCAGTACATATTTTCTATAGGCCGTTTCATGATGATTATGCAGCATGGAGGGTATAAGCAATGTTAAGCTTATGGAGTTTTTTGTACAACACAGTTTCACTTACAACTAATTCAGATATTTCTATTATATCTCATGGTTGTACCACTTTATGATTGCAGTACAGAACCTTTTCTCTCGGCTATGCGATCTTATCTTATCTTAAGGTTTATACCTGTGCGACAGATAGTTTATTAAAAAACTAATATTTAAATAAATCTATTATTGTGTTATTTTATTTACAAATTCATATGCAAATTTAAAAAATACTTGAATACAAAATTTGAACGATAAAAATCGAATAACATTTAGCGTGTGTTTCAAATGCATTCAACATTTTATTTCCGCTAAATATATTCCGATTTTTATGATTCAAATTTGTTTTTCAAGTATTCTTGATTTTGTATCTAAATTTACAATTAATTTAAAGATTCATTTGTTTAATTCATTATTTAATTTTAATAAATGACCGTGCCCTGAAGGTAAGAATCCTTGCGATAGTGCGGTCAACCTTCATACATTTTTAATGGTTTGCCTTTTTCACTCGCACTCTTAGAACTCCTATATCTATGTCTGACTTTGTTCCACTCACACATCAGATGGGAAAGTTATTTCAACACTATTCCCCATAAGACTCTATGCTGCATAATCATCATGAAACGGCCTATAGTTAAGCCGGTAAAAAAACTAACGGTGCAACTGAGAGCTTTACAGCTTTATTTGTTAGGATATTTTGGAGATTTAGCGCAACGAACGAGTTAAATTAATTGTTGAGGCCTATTTCAGGAACCAATATCAAAAACTAGAAGTGAATTAATTTCATATTATAATAATCCTCGAGAAACTACATCGACCGTCGAGTACGATTTATACTTTTCCTTCACGCGTAGCTCACCTTTGTACGACCAGAGAAAATTGAAAGAGAACCGCGGTTTCCTACCGGATATCAGAGAGAGGATTTTTGCTCAGGTAACATATTTTACCGCGAGTCCTTAATAAACTAGCTAGCTTATATATTTCGTAAAAAAAACAACAAAGACCTCTAAAATAAATAAAGAGTAGCAGCTTTTGTTATTTCATTGACAATTCTGTTGTTTATTTTATATTTTTTAAAAACATTTTAATAATTGACGTCACTTTTCATCTTTCAATAAATAAAATTAATTTTTGTATTCCGTTGTAACTAAAACCTCCTGAGAACTAAAGTTATGCTATGTTGATGACGTCATTTTGGCGATGTTTAGTGTTAGTGTAGCTTTAACGCAAATAAAGTGTAAGTAATGCTGACGCCTGTCTTATCATCTGAATAACGAAGCAACTGAAGAAGTCTTTTTTTGTTTGTTTTGTTTTGTGTCACGCTAACTTGACGTTTGAAGTGAATTTTCTCGCCATTGTGCAAAATGCATTTCTTACGCTTAATTTAACTTAACTTGCGCATAATTTAACGCTATTTTATTCATATGTGCGCACATTTTATGCAAATTACTGTCTGAGTACTTAGTTATCGCAAAGGGAACTAACGCTAAATGAATGTCATATTTTGATATAAATAAATCACTTGTCAATCAAAATAAATTCCACATCATAAATCGCTATCTAGCAACTTTCAATAAATGTCAATCAATTTTCCCGTTTTCTTAAAAGAAAACCCATGTCGCTAGTATTCTAAATATCGAAGCGAATATATAAAAAATAATCTATCGTGCGTTACGTGACGTATATATTTTATAGATTTTACGAAAAGTAGTTGAGACCCTCGTGAATATAAATACTCGTATTGTGTCAGGTATACTTCCTGGACATCTACTCGCGTGCTTTACCGACCACTAAATGTAGGCCAACGATTTACTTTTCAAAACTGATTAAGGTGAACCATCAGGCTCGTTTAGAAATACTTCGTGCCTTGCAAATGAAAAATAAACAAAATACTATTCGATGTGTATTTGCATAAAAATGCCTGGTAAAAATTTCATTTATTTTGATCTTGTATTAATGGAGAAAAAAAATTCAAACTATGAAAAAGTGCCTATTTTGGGGGTTTTTATTAAAAAAAATTAATTCGATGTGTATTTACATTAAAAATGCATGGTAAAAATTTCATTTATTTTGATCTTGTATTAATGGAAAAACAAAACTATGAAAAAGTACCTATTTTGGGGGTTTTTATTTTTTTTAAAAATATCATTCGATGTAAATTTGCATTAAAAATACATGGTAAAAAATTCATTTATTTTGATCTTGTATTAATGGAAAAAAAAACTATGAAGAAGAGCCTATTTTGGGGGTATTTTATTAAAAAAACATTCATTCGATGTGTATTTGCATTAAAAATGCATGGTAAAAATTTCATTTATTTTGATCTTGTATTAATGGAGAAAAAAAAAAAACTATTAAAATTGCCTATTTTGGGGGTTTTTATTAAAATAATGTAGTATTTGCATTACAGAGACATGATAAAAATTTCATTTATTTCTAACTAGTATTATTGGAGATCAAAAATAAAACCCCACAAAATAGGCACTTTTAATAGTTTTTATTTTTTCTCCATTAATACAAGATCAAAATAAATGAAATTTTTACCAGGCATTTTTTATACAAATACACATCGAATAGTTTTTTTTTTCATTTGCAAGGCGCGATGTTTTTTAAGCGAGCCTGCTGGTTCACCTTAACCACAAAACTGTAAATAGTTGTAATTAATTAGAAATTGTCCGTACTAAACCCTAGTTAAAAGTTGTATAAACTAGCTTAAATCGAATCTATTTTATGTCAAGTGAAGTTTAATTGTATAATATTATATATGTTTTGTATATTAGGAGTTAAAAAAAGCGGTACCGATACTAACGTCGTTGAATTATGGAAAAAGAAAACCGTATGATGTGGTGGAAACGAAATTTAACCGTGTCGATCAAATAGCGTCGTTTTATCGTCGTAATTCACCGTTTCCCGCTAACGAAAAACCTGTTTCTTCTGGTAGTCATGCGGTAGCAACAATTTATTAACGCAACAAGAAATATTTTTCATTTAGATTATAATCTATAATTTTATTTCGAACTTAATGTATTAAAGAAAAATAATATTAATTCCCTTGACCTATATTTTCTAAATTGTTGCACTGGAATTAGATTATTGATTGTTTTTCGTGATAAATTACCCTTTATTAAATTAAAATTATGCATTTTCGTGATCTATGCTTGTTTATATCGCGATTCAAACTTTATATTATTTGTGAAACAAACTGTTTTTTTGCCAGGACGCGAAATAAATGAAAGTATTTTCTGCATACACTATATATTACTTTGCGTTAAGAAAAATATATTTTTTATATTTACTAACCTTTGAAACGCTTCTATTATTCAAGTTTCATCATTTTTCCGTCAACAGTTTCAGCTGTACACACACACACAGACACACATCGTCATCTTAATTATTAACGGCATACTGAATAAAAAACTACTAATTATATAAATTAGACGATTTAACCACTGAAATAGAGTAATACACATAAGCGAATAACTAGCTAGCCCTCTATATTATTCTTGGAAAATCAAAACACTTCCGGGTTTGCGCGCTCGAACCTTGTGGCTAGTGGCAGTTGAGAACAAAATGGCTTATCACGCCAGGTGTTGTACGTGTTTGTGCCGTGAATACTGTTTGATAACCGGGGGAAAATTTCTCGAAAATATGTGAAAAGTAACAATTGAAACGTTTTTAAGTGTTTGTGATATCTATTGATGGGCAGGATAGCTTGTATTGTAAAATGTAAGTACATTTTTTATTTATTTATTGATGGCGTCATGTGTTTGGCTATGTAGCAATGGAGGTGTATAGCAACAAGTACTTGTAGTTGCGTATATTTCGTTTTCTTGTTAAACAATTGATAGGATTAGTTGATACAAGTTATTAAATATAATTTCCCATACTAAAGATATGTGAACTATTTATATCTTTATATACGAGGTTTATCATTTTACCTATAATAGTTTTGGCTGTAGAGCCCGGTCGCTCTCTCTCTCTCTCTCTCACACACACACACATACATAGAATCAGACAGACAGACACACACACACACAGTTAGACAGGCAGTCAGACAGCTATTCCAAATTTTGTTAGGCTCAATTCAGAGAAAGTCAAAAGGTGCATTTCGATTTTTTTCCATGATTACAATACTTGCGTATAACTTCGTATAAAAAAGTAAAAAGGTCAACCATTCAGCAATCCCGTAAACTTTGAACAATACGCATCCATTAACACTATCTGTGTTATATCTCAATAAGGCAACACCAGTTCCACCACAAAGCCTCTCTCACCCCTTCGTTCGTCCTAAAAGTCGACGAAATAGACTCGCCCGAAACCGAGAATTCAGGTCAGGCCAGAGTAACGGCTGCCTGGAAGCGACTTAATACGCATATTGTTTAAAATACTTTCGCTTTAGAACTTCACAATTAATAATACGACGTTATACGTTCAACGCAAACCAACGTTAAAGACGAACAGGATCCAATAAAAAATTTAGTGAAAAAGTACTGAGATGGTGCGCCAAACAGCTTCCGTTAATTGATGCAAAGAAGTTCGCCCGCATTGTTTCGTATTCGACGTTTTTTATTCGCGGTTTTACTTCGTCTAGAAATATTAGACTTTGTAATTTAAAAATGTACTAGTGTGTACGGCGACCTGTATTACCGGTATATTATAGAATTGGATTCCCTGAGACATTATTAAGCTTCAGTATCAACGTTTTCATTTTCTTTCCATACACAATTTAAAAATTGAATTAGGTTTTTTCCTGACTTTACAGTAAATATTTTCTACTAAGTTTATGCCGTTTTTTTTTGTGGACGTAGTAATGTGTTGTCGTTTTCGCTATTCAGATGTATTTTAAAATCAAATAATTCTATGTCAGATGCAGAACGAAATTAAATAATAAATTATTTATTACATACTAAAATCGTAAATTATATTTTGACTCTTACACTAAAGGAAATTTCGCCGGAGAAATATCTAAGTAATTAAAATATATGAGAAATGGTTTAATGAACAATATTTAACAGTTTACGATAATTATCAGTACCGTACTTCGATGAAGTTTAATTCCATCATTACGCATTGCGTTACTACATATACTTTGATGGTTCGGCTAATATATTCTTAATTATAACTATCCCTAAGGTTTCCTAAATTATTTATTCCTTTTAGAAATAACTTACTCCATCCTATTTTACTTCGCCGTACGTAATACAGAAGAGCTTAAGTGTTTATCTGTATAACATTCTCAGATTCTAAAAATTCTTTCCCAGAAATTCATTTCACCCCTCTCTGATTCCAAAAATGTTTATACGTTATATATTTGGTAACATATGGGTCACTCACTATGTCGTAAGACCAAATTTTGTCGCTTCTTCTCTTCTGAAGGTACCCAATTGATTTCAACCAAATTTAATACACATATTGTGGGGGTGCCCAATTGAACCCATTCGTATTTTAAATCTAAACAGTGAGGTACTTCAGGAGATATTGAGCCCCAAATAAAAAAAAACGGCAAGCTCTAATAGCATTTTTTGGAAACTTGTGATTATACTAAAATAATTACGTAATGTGTAATGTGTTTTGATGCATCTACTACAGTTTATGTACATATTTTGTTTATAAATGTGCGTAAATAATAGGTGAAGATTTAACTCGGGTGTTGTCAGTAAACGATTAAGAATTCCAACCCTGATAAGATCATATACAAATAAACAGTATATCATATTGCTTTTGACATATATATTGACTGTATCATTAACACAGTTTATATAGACTGGACACTGTAAACAATGAAATGTCACTAGGCCAAACGGAACAATTACGTATTTAACCGGGAAATAGCACACAGTGTATAATCATAAAACGATATTTTATATTGCGTGCATGGTAGAAGGTGGGAAAAAAATGAAAGGGAAACCAATCGGCTTTCTTTTAGTTTTCCTGCTTAATCGAAGCCAAATATTTGTGTGTCCATATTGACAATCTTTCAAAATATATATTTGGTAACGGCTATCAGGTTTCCGAGTAATTTAATATCAGGAAAGGATATTTTCTGAAAAGATTTCAAGTAAACGCTCAAATTCCCGGTGTTTGTTGTTAAAATAGCTTAGTTCTTTCATCATAACGTCTTTTGTTCTACCACAAAGAGTTTCGAAAATATTTTTAATGCTGTCACAAAAGAATATATATGTAGCTTTTAAGTTTCAACGCGTTTTACTTATATATATATATATATATATATATATATATATATATATATATATATATATATATATATATATATATATATATATATATATATATATATATATATATATATATATATATATATATATATATATATATATTTGATTATATTTTAAAATATTTATACTCCAAACAAAGTATTTAATATGCATAAATCTCTCAAACCCCTAATATAATTAAGAGCTTATTTAGGCTCATATATTTTTATTTGCGAAACTTTTAATTTTATATGGAAGCTACATTTTTTTTTTTACAAATTTAAATATAATTTAAATATCAAACACGTCAAAAATTACGAAATTACTGCAACGACTGTTTAATGACTACAGTTTTAGTAAATACTTCTGAAAATAGTTTTCCGTTTACAAATTTTCCCTACAGATACATATATTAATAAAAACGTATGTGCATATGCAATACGTTGTAATTGCAACACTTTCTCATTTTATAAATGACTAAAATTTAACAAAAACTAAACCAGATCTTTGTCGTTTAACTAAATGAATTAATCTTCAAAAGTTAATTTATATTCTTAAGTATATAATAAATTATAATCACATCTATACTGATGAAGTGTCTGAAATCATAAAAAGACTTCCTGTAAAGAAACTATGAGACGGGAAAACCTAATTAAGGCCTTTCCCATCAATAACTGGCATATAACGAAACGGTAATAAAAACAAAATTGCATTTGGCGTCTACCGGCATCAGCGTTGCGTTCTACGATCTCTCCCTACTCACCCCGGGTATCAGTTAGTTTGCGCGTGCGTGAATCATCGCGGGGTCAGGTCACATGAGACACTCGGAACTAAAACGTCCTAGAACCCGAATTTTCTACCAACATTTATAAAACGCGACAATATCGAAAAGTCTCTTTTTAAAATATATATTTAGGTTCCTCAAAAAATGATATTTAGGTACTAAAATGTAGAATAGTTTCATATTGATTAGTTTCTAATGTAAGATAACTTTGATATATAATTATCGAACCACCGGCACACGAGTGCTTCGTCTTGATTAAACTCTGACCTTTTCAACTTATTCTAAACTTGAAGTTAACAGTGACTGATAATTTTCTGCTTCAAGGTCAAATTTTATTCACGCCTAGGCATGTAAACATATATTTTATAGAAAGACGCATTGGCCAAAGAATTTCATTTGTTTTAAAACACAACTAGAAATGTTTAAAAAGCATCGAAATTTTATAAATAAATAGTTATACTATTATGCAATTTTTTAAAAAATTTCATGTAGGTATTAGATGCTTGAATAGGCTCAATGGTTTTTTATAATTTATTTGTTGGAAGTGTGTTTATAAAGTATAACACTTGTGACGTCAAAAGTTCTACGAGGGTGGCTAATTAAAATTTATCGTTTCCCTTTTTTATGAGAACCGCGCATAAATATTTCATAACACATTACGCATTTTTTTCAACTTCTTCGACTAATTAACATTTTTATGCGCCTGCATTTGACGTAGCCGAATCACGCTTGTCACGAACATTGAACCAGTGGCAAATGCAACGAAAATTCAACGTGGTGTATAACTGAAAACCCCTGATGTTTGCACACCAGTCAAACATGACCGTTGCCAACACAAAAACATAGATAGATAACCGCATGCATATATACAAGGACAAAAGCGCAATCACATAACATGCAAATACAACAAAAAGCTCACACATGCACAGATACAAAAGGTTAAAAACGACTACGTAAGGCTAGATTGTCATATGTATGTTGTTACGTTTGCTGCGCATGGCCGTATGGGCGTAGCCTTTACCTCTACTGCTAAACACTCAAGATGGAAGTTAAATTTCAACTTGTGATATGATTTATATTGCATTTATCTCTTTCTTGATCTGCAACATTTTTATTTATTTCCGTTGGTTTTATTGCAAAAGAATATATAACTAAATAATTGGATGAATAGTTGAGAATTTTTGCTTTAGTGTCTTTTGTGGCAATATGCCAAACTGTTGTATTTAGCTTTGGAGAATAAATTGGAACTTTTAGTTTCGTAGAGCTTAGCATTTAAAGGGTATATCTATGCGCAATGCTTCAACATTCCTTTTTGTCTATTTTCCAAAAATGTTGTTGGCATTTAAATTTATTCAAATATTTTTTACTACTGTTTATCATCAAATATTTTTTTCGTCAATTCAGAGCTTTAGTTATAAAATATAATAAAAAACGTTGTAGATAGAATATTTTCATATATTTTTTTAAGATTCTCATATTACACACTTCAAATTTTGATATTCTTTTTCGTGTTTTCAAGTTAGAAATATGATTTGTTTAATTTTAGAAATAAAAAAATAGATTTGAACAATAGTTAATATTTAATATATATTATTGATTCGAAATCGACTCAAATTCTATAAACATTTTATTATTTTTGCATAATTACATAAAAGTTGTAGATTTCATAATAATAATAATCCGAATCTATATTAAATAAATAAATCTACACTACACAATCTACAAATCATAAAAAAATTAGAATTTACAAAATTACTTCATTTTTATTATTAATTTAAATATAAACAAACACACTGTGGAGACAAATCAAATTACTACCGGGCCTTGTACTTCTATAATTGAGATAAATATATATATTATAGATACTCAAAATCTAAGATTCACTAAATAAATAGAATATCCTAAAACAATTTGTACTAGTATGACAGTTAACTTTAAAACAAAAATAAATCCAGATTTCACCAGTGTTATTTATTGTACCAAACTATCATGAAGGTGTTTTTAAAACGTTTAAAACGTCATAAAACCATTTTTCAACTAGTGTGCAACGCACACAATTAACTATATAACGTATATCAAATAAAATGTGTTCTAGGTGAAATTTGGTAATTTGGTGAAATCGGGCAATTGTTTATGAAATAACTAATAGTTCTATAAGATTAATAAGTATATATATATATAGAGAGAGACATGTAGAAATAGAGAAAATAATAATATATATATATATATAAATAGAATGAGAGTTAGAAATATATTTCTATATGTATATTAATAGTAGTTATGAATAAAATAGTGAAGCGAATAGGGGATAACAAACTCACCAAAGCTTGAACGGCGGCTTGGTGCTGTAAAGAAACGAAGCACATATTTAGTCACACAGCGACAGTAAGAAAACAGTGAACAAGAACATGAACATATAGGTTGAGGATAAAAATAGGTGGATTGCAATTGATGAGCGAAAGACAACAAAATCATAGATAATACTAAATCAAAACAATAATAGCGAAATTGCGTAACGAACGGTCAGGCACAGCCATATCAATAGTTTGGATTAGGCTTTCGTTTACTTTCGTTTGGCTTTGGTTTGGCTTGCTTTGGTTTGGCTTGCTTTGGCTTTGGCTTGACTAGGCTAGGCTAGGCTTAGGGATACAAAAAACAACAAATCAAAATCAGCCAATTCGAGGCCACAATCAAACCCTGGCTCACATGGTTCTGCTCAATTCAGGTACGGTTGGTTGATTACTAAAGAAAAACAGTAACACATCAAAAATATAACATCTCTACGTATAGAATATTTAGTTAGACATTTTAGAATTTAATTCTACGTTTCGGAGCATTTCTATACCTATAAGATCTATACATACATATATGTAAATTATTTAATGACCTAAAATTCGTTAATGAACTAATTCCCAACAATGAGTCTAATTATAACTTTAAATAAAGCTTCCTAAACATGAATTATAACAATACTTTCTATACAGTTTTTATGAATCACCGTTAGTTAAAATTCCTATAAAATATTGGAGAAATATTTGGAAAATACATACAGTCGAAGTATCTTTAATTTCATTTATTTTTTGTTATTTTAATATTATATATATATTAAACGAACGCATAAATTAACAACTATAACCTTTGATAAGCGAAGGTCATATATGTCAAACCTTCTCTTGGTAGTATTAAGAAATGTATATACATATGTTCTAAAAACACGTATAGATTGGTTTTTTTATAACAAATCTATTAATTATTAAAAATAAAGTACCTAATGGGTAAATAATTATTTTAATTCCACTATATACCAATTCATTGAATCTCTGGTTTTCTTACAAACGTTTTGTGTTAAATTACTAAAGAATGTCAATTCCTTCATTAATCAACTCTAATGGCATTCAAATTGTTTGACATTGACACAAAATTAAACTGTGGACACACACACACTCACAACATGCGATTACAATCAATAATAATGAACTATTTTCGTTTCAAATTCAATATAGCAACGAATGTAAATCAACCCCTGCACACTGGCTTACTTGTAACTGTATTTAATTTTTATCAGAATTCTAAATGCGAATGGGGAAAATACAATGAATAAGCTTTGACATTCAACAAAGTCATCAATATTTTAGTTAAATATACGTCAACATAATCAGGGAACTCATATTCTTGTAAACGTTTGCTATATACATACATTTATATTCATCAAACTAAGTAAATGTATTATACAGAATTAGGAAAGTGCCTTAAGACAGCCGCCATGTTGGATTAATTCTACACTTGAGACAGTTAATAATTTCTAATTAATAACTTTGAAAATCTAGACGTTTCACACCACTATAAATAGCTACAGTAATTTAGCAAACAATATCTAAATATTTGTGGTAAGTGTAACGATAACATTTAACAGTGTATATTTGCTCATTCCATACCCATAATACGTGACATACATAACCTCATTTTGTATACTCTGTATAACTGGTATATAAGTGTGTGTACACATTACAAATATCACACATGCGCACTACTTTCAAATGTAAATTGTGTGTGTGTATGCGAATAAAGTAAACACGCTGTACTCCATAATTACACGGGAACACTCAGGATGTAACAATTAAATTCAATGCTATTTAATTGCCATCATTTAGTCTCCTAAGCTAGAAAATTGTTTTTAATTATCGACATACCCTACTGAGGCATTGATACCCGTCAATATTTCATCGAAATAACTCAAAATTACTAAAGCTAGAGAATTATATGTCACTAAATAATAATCAGTATTTTAAACGAAGCAATTCTCGCGTATAGGGTTGAAATATAATTTCTTTCTAATACGATATGACGTAGTTATTAATTGAAATTAATATTTAAATGATTTGGTCGTGGTGTTTTGTATTAATAAATAACGAAACATATTTGGGGTTGAAGTATCTATTTATGGTATATAAAAACATGAAATTTGAAAGTGTGACTGTCTACAGTATTCTATTATTTCGGAAAGTAGAAATTCAAAAGGTAAATCTCACAATAAAACCGTCCGGATTACGTATTACCACACGATTTTTACGAAGGGTTGTAAAATACCGCAATCATAGAATGCTCATACATAATTTACGTGAGTGTCATTCGTCTACAGCCTCACGTTTATTTTACTTGAGTATACATCACCCCGATCAGACACTGCATGCATAATACATGTTCGCTCCACCGAGTGTACTTCAAAAAAGAAAAGAATTCACGCTCATACCACCATGCAACTCGTCTTACACTCATGTCTCTCATGTTAGCATTTTATATTATAGACCAATCTATGTTTAAAACTCTAGAGTGTCTTTACAAAATTGTTTTGAATATCAAAACACATATGAATATTGTCATATACCTATATTTTATAAATAATAACGCTTCAAAAAATACACATATATGCATAGTCGCGATTCAATTCAAGCGTTGTTTACCATTGCCGTCATGCGTTAGTTCTCAATTTTATCACCAGAGCTCTACGTTAGCTAGAATCGCAACGGAGAATAAATAAAACTAAAGATGCATTAACTGAAGTGTTTTTGTATATTTCCCTAAATTGTTTAACTGCTTTTAGATGATTCACAAAAACTTTATTTTAAAACGAACAAAAAATAACATTGTTTTAAATACCTATATGCTGTTTGATACAAAAGTAAAACTATATAATGAATTTAGCTATAAGTTGGTTTTCCATCTGCACAGACGGGAGAATGAAAGCGTAGAAGTTGAAATACTGTTCGACGTTTCATTCCAGTGCAAAATTAAATTCTGATGTGGGGGATGTACGTGGGTAGACAGACACTTCTCCCTCGAGTACGTTTTGTGGAATATTTCATACCCTTTCATAGTGCATAGCTTCTGCGATACCTAACCCGAAGTATGCCACAACTTTAACTATTTTTGAAGAGAGCCGCTATAGGTTACAGCGTAAAGGTCACAAATAAAATTATTTTTATACAAATTATAGTTTATTTATCGGAATATAAACTCGAATAGACGTACTAAATTATTCAACAAAAAAAAACTATAAATTTTTAAATGAATTCGGTCACGCAAAACAATGTTTTAAATTTATTTTAAAGAGAGACATTTGTTTTCTTTAAATCTCAAAACGACTCTATATATTCTAGTAACTAGACATAAAATATATGTCTACAATTATTATTACTATGCTTCAGCTGCTTTGACGCACGTAGATTCAAGGTTTGTTTTGATTTAATAAAAACAAATATTCATCTGTCATCCTGTTAATTCAAATATCCATGAAGTTAAAAAAATTGAATATGATTATTCTAAACAATAATTTCATTTATAATACAATTTTAGTTGCGCAACAGTTGTGTTAAACTCAAATTAATTACTGAAGTTGGCTTAAAATATATTTCATTCCCAACTATTAAATGTTTAAGTAAAATTACCATATACTTGTTATTAATTATTTAAAAAAATGTGTTATATTTCACAACTAATTATATAACAACTAAAAAAACTTTCGGAAACTTCATTAGATTTCATGTTACTTAAACATTTATTATATTATTCTACATTTAGACACTCGGCGTAAAAGTTCGTTACAATTAGCGAAATGTAAACAATATTTTTTTGGTAACAACTCAAATGAATATTAATTAATTTGACACATATTTCAATTAAAAAGGTTACTGTGTATTTTCATTAGATGATTTTTATTTATGTTTGTTTGAAAGTAACTTTTTTCCAAACAACTTCGCACACTAATTATTAAGTATCGTGATAAAAAAAATTACATATTTATGGAAACGTGTAACATTTAATTGTTCGATATAAAATATACACACATTTAAAAAATGCGTAAACAACATTTATTAATCAGAACATTATATACCTAAGTATATATTTTTTAATAATACTAATTTAATTTTTTTTTCTTCTGAATTTGAAATTTAAACTCTTATTGTCAAAATAAATAAACTTTCTTTTAAGCAATGAAACATTTTTCGAGTAGATATTTAATTCTTAAAATATCTACAGATGACAATCCATTATTTGTTTAGTGCCTAAACGGTTTTGTTCAGTGCACACTGTGCGTTTATATCGCGGCGGTTTTATTTGTTTGTACTTTTTTCCCCTTCGAAAGCCGAGCTTTCCATAAGCTTCGCAATCGTTAAAGCCGCCGTAGCAAGTTGTGTAAGTCGTTACCGGTATAACCAATTGTCATTTGTACGGCTACAGTAGCCGCTTTACTTTATTCTATTAATGAAAATATAATTTTAATACAGATTATAGCTTAATATTATTTGAATTACTTTATTTATTTATTAAGCAAATATTACTGTTTTTCTACCTTAAATTATTATGACATTAACTGGTGTTTTGTAAGAATTTTAATCATTATTCAAATATTTACTAGTACTAGTTATATTTTTGATGAACTTCAGTTGTATATCTTTTTGAAATTTATTGTGATGTAGGTTTTTATTTAATAACTAATCTCTTAGAAGTATGTAACCCGCAATGCTTGTTAGAGGATTTGTTACAGGATTCATGAAATCAATTCGAGTTATGTAATTAGTAAATAAATAAAATTAGGATTGATGACAAAGTTAAATCGTTTCCAAATAATTATTTTTCGTTTGTAGTTATTTTTGGAACTAGTATCGGTTAGTTCTAGAAACAATTTGGTTGAAGACACGCATACGCATCGTTCAAAGTCAAAGCAAGAGCACATGAGTGAGTTCTGCACATGAGTGCACGGTCTAGTTACGAGAAATTAAATGTTTTGCAAAATTCAACGGGCTTTCAAAGTCTTACACCGAGGGGAGACATAAAAGAGCTATTTGAGCGTTTAAATTTAGTATAGCTCTAGTCTATAGGGATTCTATGAAGTCTTCAAGTAATGACAGGCTTTCTCTGTGCGCTGTCTTCGCATGCAACTAGAGCAAAACCATAAACGTAGTTTATAACATTATATAGACACTTGCATCGAAATTGCGACTAATATTCGAATATTTTATTAAATATTCCTTTTACATATCACGGAATAACAATCAATGTTACATACGAGGTTATATGTTAGGCTACACATTGTATAACAGGGAATAACAAGCGATGTTACATTTAGGGTTAAATTACGCATTGAGAACTGTTTGACGCGTTGCGCTCGTTTTGATGCAATAACGTTGCTTGCGTGATGTTACCATAGCATATCATTTCAATTGTTTTCGAGGGTTCGTGTTACTCAGTAATTTCATATTCAAAAAAAAAAAAAAACTGTGCCTTATTGTAGCTGTTTTACATGCTTTATCTTCAAATAAAAATCATATAAGTCGGTTTTCACGTCGCAATTCGTCAAGTTTTAAATACCACATATTGAAACATCTTTCGCTATTCGACAAACGAAACTTAATCATATTCTCTTTTATTAATTTTTTTATTCAACCATATATGTATATAAAATTTTATATTCATCTTAAATGTTAACATTTCCAAGAAATATGATGTTTTTTCTATTATTTAGATTTTACTTCAATGTAATGATTATTTAATGCCGTAATGTATTTATTTTCGTAATTCAAGACGATTTTGACCAGTTTGAATAAATGTCTATTTGTATGAGTTTATTTAACAATATTTCGATTAAATCTCTCTCTCTCTCTCTCTTTTGCGATGTATAAAGGACGAAATGAATAAAAAGCATCTGAATATTTTTACGAGAACATGATTAATCTAGGAAAACTTGACTTTCATTTGAAGCTTCTAAAAATATATTTGTATATGTGTATATACATAAAGAAGTGCTCAAAGTTGCACGAATTTATAAAAGCTGATCAATAACAGAGAGCTGAACTCATTTGAATGAATGGAATTTAAAAAAGAACGACTTCGATGCTATTATAAATCAACGCAAATGACTGAATCACGCACGGTAATGGCCACCATCGGCTCTAACCACCAAACAGTAGCAGTGATACGCGCAAAATAAAATAAAAATCGAGATAAAAATTGTAGGTCGTTCCCGCGACCCCCTCCCCCTCAATGCACGTGATTTTATCGATTTTACTCAGCCATGATAAGAAAACTGAAAAGTTACAATGAGTGTTCGTCCCTTTTGGATAACATTTCTCGCGTCGGAAATATCAGATGAAAACATATACGATAGTAGATTGTTGACGGTTGACATCTCGTACAAAATGCGTCAGCAAATTGAAACGGATTTTAAGTTAAAACTGAGCGACATATACCGGATGCGGTGAAGAAGAGCCTCTACTCCACTCCACGGCTTTATGTCGTCCATGTTTGTTAAATGTGCTTTTAGTTAAGAGTGTAGACAGCTATAGTTTCTAAATAGTAGTAGACTTTTTGTATGTACTAATCAGCATCAAACTAATAAAAGTGCATGAAATAAAAGGTTTATACATACCGTATATACTCAAAAGAAATTACCTAGTATACCTACCTACCTACCTACATACATACATACATACATAAAGTTTTCTATGATTATTGTTTATCGTGCGTGAAATCTAGTGCGATATATGGTAATGATTGATTGATTGATTGATTGATATTAGGCACATGAGAGTGAGAGTGGTTGTTGTCTCTAATCTATAATAGCAGACTGATTGAATCTGTAATGATGGCAAAGCAACGCACCAACTCTGCATGTGGTAGTTTTTCTTTATTTTTGAAAAGATTCGCGATCGCGTAATAAAAATGTTTTAAATATCAAACGTTTTATATATATATATAAATATATGTAATAATTGTTGCCTGTGCCCCGTATCGTAAAATAATGTAATATATATATATATAGAGATTAAAAAAAAAGTATAAAATAGTAAAAATTTTAGTCCAAAAAAGAATAAATAGAAAAGAAAAAAAAAATAGAAAAATAAAAACGGCCGTTAGTGTGGCACGTCTGCGTTGAGCGGGCACGTACCGTGGGCATGAGCTGGTCCGTACTCCGCACCCTGGTCACCTTGTTCTTGTAGATGACCTTCTTAACACACCGCTCGACCTCCACGTTGAATTTCATGAAGCTGACATAGGCGAGATAGAACGAGAACAGTATGAGGGCTTCCCACCACTGTATCTTGTTATCGCGGAAGAAATAAATGAGCGCCATCAGACTGGCGGAATAGAAGGAGCAATCGCGGAATAGCGGCCACCAGGTGAGCGTGAGGACGGTGCGCGAAAATAGCGCGCACATACCGATCACGAACAAAATGTTGAACACGGCCGAACCGACGATGGTGCCGATGCCAACATCATCGAAAGATACGAACACACCGATCACGCTCGTGAAAAGTTCAGGCGCGGAACCGCCAGCCGCCATAAATGTGGCGCCGGCCACGTCGTCCGTGATGTCCAGCTTCTCGATGATGACGTCCAGCGCGGGTACGAAGAACTCGTCGCAGACAATCGCGAGCGCGACGAACATGTAAATAACGCCGAGCACGTGCAAAACGAGCGCCCCTTCACGTCTCTGTTCGATAGTAAACAAGTCCGTTGGGAAGAGTGGCGTTTTGTTTTTGTTGTTGTGCATGGTACCGTTTTCATCGTCCGCTTCCAGGTTGTAGAATGCGCCACCGGTGTCGTTAGGTCCGAAGCCACCCGCTCCGGTCCCGGTACCGGCACCATCACCATCATCACCTGCACCGCCGATCGTCTGGTGCTGGTTGAATTCGCGTAGCTGTCCATTCGCACCTGCACCTGCTGCGGCGCCTCCTTCGTAGTGCTGCTGGTGGTCCTCCGCTTCCTGCGGGTGCTCGTCGCCTTCATCGCCACGGGGCACATGTAATGTGCGGGCACACCACACTGCACACAGCACAATCACGAAAGGCAAGCGCGAGCGTGTCATTGCGTTGTGGCGACGGTACACGTTGCTGACGATGGTGACGGTGGCTGCTGGTCGCGGCGCTGTGCTGCCGTACGGGTAGAGCACATAGTCGGGCGCGGACTGCCGGGTTTCGCTCGATACCGGCGGCGGCGAGGCCGAGCCGGTTCCGCGCAGGCCGCTCTACGCTGCACCGTGTGCGCCGCCCCCACCTCCACGGAACACCCCCTCTGTGCACACCCACTCACACACAAACACACCTTCTCTATTTTGCAACTAGCACGCACGCCTGCCTCTTCCCAAAAACGACCCGAATCCACCCGGCAACACCACCTTACTTAACCCACGGCGATGCTTCTCATATTGAATAAGCAGTCACCACCATCACCTTAAGGTGGTCCAGGTCCAAATGATAGACACTCTTGATACTCTAGCTGATATTAAGTGTTGAAACACAACAAAACTCAGACACGAGACGATAATTACATTTCTTTCTCTTTTATATACGAATCGAATCCTATACTAGGTAGTACAAAACGCGCGCGCACTACTTATTACTATTACCGTCTCAGTATAAAAGATATTCTACGATGATATCCAGGTGTCTAAAATCCAAAAGGTGAAGAAACAAACGAAGCAAATAATATCTCTACAACCAATGCATACATTTACGTCAAACCAACACGGAATTAACTAAACTAAACACTGACACGAGTCATATTTTCTATGCCTATCTTCAATTGTTATCTAGTTTTCCAGCCACATCTTGCTTAAATGCTAATCTATCCGTCCTTGCGGTTAACAGAACCAAAAAAAATAGTTATATTTGTTTCGACAAACAATCAAATATACGTCATTGTTCTGTCGCTTCCATAGTTCATTGAATAAATAATAACTTAGACGAATATAACACACAGAATATATCAATAATGTTTGACCCAATAACACAGTTTCATTTTTGGGGATCGGTATCGGGTTGTAATCATTACGCAATTTCCACCAAAGTGGACAATAAAAAGATATTCAACATAAGATAAAACAACATTTGCACGAAAAAAGATTTATAGTATATTTTATTTCATAGTAAAAATGGCAGTTCTTTTCATTATGATCACAATACAACATATTATATATTTACATTCAGACAATTCTTTGTTGGAATTCTTATAAATTAAAGTATTAATCTTAGCATTTTATATCAAATATAACATTTACAATATCAAAAAAAATCTTAAGTAGGTTTACATTTTTGGCAGTGGTAATTATTATTTTAAAGTGTTATTTCTTATATAAACGCAAAGCGCTACTATTCCTACACAGCAGAATCCGAGGATTGCAAATTTTGTTGCATGATTTAATGATTGGTGAAATATGACGCCCTGCAAATTAAAATGTAATATGTATTAGACGCCTGCCCCATTTTAAATCATTTATGGCAAATCACGTGAAGCTATTTCCGTGTGTTCAAACATTATGAACTAATAAAACATACCCAGCCTCCTTCAAGTTCTACCCAAGCGCAAACGGTATCTTGAATGAATCTAGTAGTCCAATTTTGAATTCTTTGAAATTGCCGTATAAGTTGCTCCTGTAGAGCCCGTATAGAAATATCAGTACAAAAGAAAAATAACACTAATATTCGCTCCCAAGTAACTCCACCTTCCTGTAACAACATATTTATATATTTTTAAATGAAACCACCTTGCACCCTGTAACAAATAGTGGACCTGAAATAAGCCAATAAGTAGTTCAGTAAACGAATGAAAATTAAGCGACTGTAACGGAACAATCTGAGCTTGTTGCCGAATCCATTGCCGTTGAGCTGATGCAGAAAACTGATCAGCCAACGCTCTTAAACTCGCTATATTTCGAGGTAACACTCGATTATGTCGATTCAAATAATCCGGTGCTTGTAAACTATTCCGAATAATCTCTTGTTGTAAGAACATTAAATACAACCGCAATCCTTCGTCCACAATATCATGATTGATAACGCGTTGCGTCCGAACCGCCGTGTATCTCGGATACGATGGTTCGGTTCGAAATTGTAATGAATTTGTACTTTGCGCTGAATGTGTAGCGTTTGATATACGTTCAACCTCTAGATCAGAGTCATCATCGCTAGAATTCAGATCACCGAGTTCTAGTTCTGAATCAGCGGAGTAGTCATCGTCTGCAAACGAGCTACAATCGTCTTCAGTTGTGGTTAACAATACAGGCTCTTTAGCAATAGCCATTTGTATCAATTAAAAATCACAGTGTTAAGGCTTCCAATGGCAATGTACGATGTTGTTACATTATTTATGCACAGTTAAAACGAAGAATGTTTGTGCAAAATATTGTTGTCAACATAACCTTCTTGTTGCCTAACACCATGTTTTTTAAATCCCATAATCCCAATGAATCCCAGAATATCCAAACATATCAGTCAATGTTGCCAATTTTAGTTCGAAAGCACAAATTACAATAAAGAATTAGAATATAATAAATCAAGACTAGTATTTAATTAATAATAAATAAATATAGATTATATGATTTAAAATAAATATATTTCGGAAGAATATTAATTACATTAAACTTAAATTAAAAATCTAGCGTCGATTAAAGTTTTCAGAGCTAAATTTCGTTTTCCTCCAAAATTTCTGACTGCTTTCAAAATCTATAACAAAAATATAAATTAAAATTAAATTTAGTACTTCAGTATTCATAACAATTACCTCTGCAATCGTTAAGGTGACTAAAACAGACAATATAAAATTATCCGATAATAAAATAATTAAACTAAACAACATAATATCAAATGAAAATAAACAAAATTCATTTCCATAAAATAGCACATTATCGAACGAGTGGCCGTTGTCCGTGTATAGTACACCTCGATCAGACCACTCAGTAATTTCAATATCTAATAAACCTTCTATGAAACATTTTTCTTTAACATCATAATCCAATTCTTTGAAAGCCTACAAATGCATGTATCAAAATATATTCTAAAGAGAACAGTATGAATTATTTACATGTTCAAGAAATGCGCTTAAGAATTTATTGAGGTTATGATACGCTTGGATAATTTTTTCTAAGTTATCTAACCTAACATTTTTATTAGGACTCATTCCAATTAGATTTATATTCCTTGCGTTTGTAAGTGTGTTTTTTGTTGTAAGCATTAATTTGTTGTAATATAAGCGTAGTTTTACTGGTACTCCTACTGAAAATGTTTGGTGGTGAGTGCCAGGTAAAAGACCTCTGTACGCGCATAGATCATCTGTTTCACGTTGTAATTGTTTGATCATTGTCGCCATATCGGTGTCAGCAAATCCATGAGATGATCTGAATTTGCATCAAAACAATAGATGCACAAAAATAATTGGATTTCTGGTAATATTATTACCTTCCATGAATATAATGGCCATATCTCGCATATGACATTATGAAAACACTTATATTTGCTAATGAGCATACATCTACAAATTGTTGTATTACGTTTTTTATATATCTTTCGTAAATGCCCACCATAAAAACTAACTGGAATTATATGAATGTATTTGATTTTTAAAAAGTATCGCGCTTATATATTTTTATAATCTAACGTCATCAAAGCTTTCTTCGTTTGTCCTGTGTCTACTTCATTATAAGTAGAAAAGATGAGATAAATCATGAACTGAATAGGACAAACGAACATAGCTCAACATATCCTTTACGTACCTGTACCAAATAAACAACCACATATACCAAAGTTCCAACTGCAAATCTACAAACAAAATTCATTGGAATTTTCTTCAAATGTTCTGGAATATTTGTATGTAAAACTGGATCAGTTGTTCCCCAATATTCTAAACCTAAAACCTATAAGTATATATTTTAATTTAAAACGATTTTCAACACTTTAAATTCTAAAATTATAATTACCTTTAGTAAAAATAAAACTACCAGCATATGTACTAACAAATTAATTTTCCGTTTTGTCTGCATATGATTCCATTCATTAGCGATAAAGTACAATCTCCAAATGCTAACAAACTGTTCGTTTGAGGATGTAAGAGTAAATGATGACGCAGATTTTTTTGGTCTTGGAATTGTATCTTGAGGCCGCGGCCTTTCCCAATCAATCATAAATATATCAATTGATATTTGTTGCCATATAAGAATCCCCAATTCTACAACCTGAAACTTATATGTGTACAACATTTTTATAAAGTTTGCACCTATTTGTAATTTTCTACCTTTAATGAAAACGCTGCAATGATATAGGCCTTTATAATATCTTCTTGATCTTTTGTTGGTAAAAGTAAATGAACAACATTTTGTCCTTTATAAAATATAAACGTATATAAACTAACACCAAACGCCACAGTGAAAAATACATTTGCTAAATTGCCGCAAGCAAATATTAATAAATGAAATACAGTTGATAAATCTATACTTATCAATCCAGATCGCTTAGAATAAGACCAACATTGAATCCCAGAGTAGAGGATTGCTAACGCACTTAGTACTCCAATAGAAATCTAGAAAATTAGGATGTGGTGTATTTAGATTTATCCACTGGTGACGTGAAACGTTAATAACGTCGATTTAATATCTCTATTTATATAAATAAATACAACAAATTATATTTGAAGTTTTATTATTTAATAAATAATATGAGCAGGTCGAAGAAATTGCACGTCACCACTAGATGTTTAGGAAAAGCATACTTACTTCAATAGAATGTTTTAAATTATTTTCCATTTCGTAATTGACTGAAAATCGAAATTGAAGTTTTTCATCAGAACATAACTTTTCTTGTGGTATTACTCCATAATTAATAATAATCAACGGTGGAAAAATCAATCCATTTTCTTCATTATAGCGTAATTTAACTCTTACTTCAATTGATTTAATATATCGTAAAATTGTTGGTGAATCAGATGCTTTAGCGATACTACTAATCGAATCGAATAAGAAAAATCTACGTACTAATAACCAACTCGATGTATCTCCTGGCTAAAAAATATTTTACTATTACATTAAATATAAATATTAGTATTTATATTTTATTTGATAGTATTATTAATTTTTAAAGATTTTCATTAATTATTGATTCAATTTTTTAAACTATAATAAATGAATTTTAATTTGCATATATTTTTATTTATTATTTTAAAAATACCCGCAATATATATGATACAGAACTTGCTTTTTAAAATATTCCTACCGCTTAGGTACTACTAGTGGTGTATCAAATACGTCTATTACTATATGCGTGCTGCCATCTAGCATAATGTGATCTACTATAAAGTATTTAAAGTTACACGTTCTCGCGGTGTTGTGTTTTGAATATTGTGCACCGGAAGTCAATTTGTATCAATAAAAGCGACAGTCGCTTTGTATAAACATATAAAAAGTGCAAACAAACATACACATAAATAGAAAATTATATTTGAATCGTACATTATTATTATATTGTGGTAAATTCCGTATAAGTACTGGTACTGCATACAACATAGAACGTCCATTCTCCCAATATTGTAAATATGGCACAATGAATTCCGTGTTCATGCCACTAAATAGTTGTTCTGAATCAACTTGGCATTCGTAATTATAATTTATACCAAATCGTAAACCCTCGTTTTTAATATAATTTAAATCTGGACATAGATTTAAATCACTACCAAGCAACGGTTTCACTTCTTTGATTGTACCATTTAAATTGATTACAACCGCAGTTAAATTTAAATGGCTTGTCTAAAACAGAAATCGCACAAATTTCTTAAAGATTAGTGAATAATTCTTAAATGCGACTGTAGCGCCACCAAATACACTTTTGTAAGCTTGCTTACTTTTAATTTTGGATTTAGAGAATATTTGGCGCCTATTTTCCTACGGTTCAAAACGATATTTGCGTCACCTTCCCGGTAAATTAACCACGGTAATTTAATGGGTGTTTCCGGATTTATAGAATATCTAGATTCCATCCATAAATTGCATGGCGAATTATTGTAGTTGTTAAATAATGTCAACGAACATAAATTTGCTAATATTTGGCAAGCAGTTGAATTTTTTAACTAAAATACAAATTATTTACGACATTTTAATTGTTTAATTTCATAATTTAAAATATACCTTGCATAAAAACAAATTAGTTTTCAACTGAGTTTCGAATAACTCTGAATTAATTTTCTCGCGATCATATTGTAAAAAATATTTATTTTTAATATTTGTTACTTCAGGAAAGAATTGTTTAAGCACACATACATTTCCTAGTAACACACTTTTAAAGTCGCACATACATTTAATTGTGCCATTACTCTTAATAGGGTTTAAAATGGGACATGGGATACAAATTGCACCGTCTTTCGATGGTACCATCCCATTGGCACATGATATACATCGAATTTGACTTAAGAATGTGCCATTCGTAAAATGGTGAACCATTATTTCATTTTCTTTGCATGGTTTACACATAGTTACGTTATCTTTTTTGTAAAAACCATTCGAACAACGAATACAAGCGTTGATTTTTGTAGAAAATAGCATATTTGGTTTGCATTTTTCACAATGTTTTGGTGTTGATTTGGAAGCATCGTATATTGGTTGACTTTTTTCATTACAAACACATTCATGTTCTGAAAACATCATGAAAATGTTTATTAAAATATTTAATTAAGAGCTGCTATATTCTACATGCAAACAACAATACTTACTATTGGAAGCCGGCACTAAAAATTGATTGGCATCACAAAATTGGCATTTCATTAATTCTACATTGAAATATTCACTACGATTACACTCTCGAGGGTCACCATACTCTATTAATTCCAAGTGAATACTTTGTAAACAATTAAAACGATGGGCAAATAATAAAAATATTAGTATTCTTAACATTGTTTTGATACTTTAAATTTGTTATTTCGCGGTAACTATGGTTACATGTGGCAATAATATCAGTTGTCTGTACCGACACCTTGCAGAACTTACAAAAGGTAATTTCGGTTAGTCATTTCCGGTCATTTCATGAAACCATTTGGATTTCGGAACGCGGTTACTGGAATTATTATAAGACGCGCGTTATAATAAAATATTCGAAATATATAGAAAATCTTTAATAATAAATACACATTTGTGTTAAATTTGTTTTATAAATAATTTTTATTAATATATGATTAATTGATATGCTACAGATTTACAAACATATATGCCCATGGTTATCATATAATCAGAATTGCATAGTTATATTGGATAAATGCAGTAGAAATAATAGTAAAAAATACACAAGTATATTTTTAAATGCCCCGTTAAAATCCAAACCACAATATTTAGCTACCAGTGGTTACTAGGCCAGTTCCTTAGGTTACATTTCGGTATAATTTTTCCGCACTATCCACTACAAATGTGCATTTGTCACTAACCTCGAACTGTATTTGACAGAGCATTTTATTTATCTTGAACATCATCACGTGAAATCTTCGATAATGTCTGATTTTGAACCATTAGAACCGTCTTTAAAAAATATCATCGATCAAGCATCGTTAAAATGGGTGTTTGTGGGTGGGAAAGGCGGTGTAGGTAAAACTACGTGTAGGTAATTATTACAAATGGTTAACCGATGACAATGGATGATGAAATTAATTAATTTTCTGTCGTATGTAGTTGTAGTTTGGCTGTGCAATTATCAAAAGTTCGCGAATCTGTGCTTATTATATCAACCGATCCTGCCCACAATATCTCCGATGCATTCGATCAAAAATTCTCGAAAGTCCCAACTAAAGTGAAGGGCTTTGAAAATCTATTCGCTATGGAAATAGATCCTAATGTAGGCTTAAATGAATTACCAGAGGAATATTTTGAAAATGATAATGAAGCTATGAAATTGAGTAAAGGCATAATGCAAGAAATTGTTGGCGCATTCCCTGGCATTGACGAAGCTATGAGCTATGCAGAAGTAATGAAGTAAGAACTTCATAAATTAATATTTATTTCCTACACAATGCAGTTTTGTTTTTACCGTAATGCTTTTATTTTCGATACAATTCTATACTTAAAATTTATTCTAGATTAGTAAAAAGTATGAATTTCTCTGTTGTTGTATTTGACACAGCCCCAACTGGTCATACATTACGTTTATTATCATTTCCACAAGTTGTAGAAAAAGGCTTAGGGAAATTATTGCGTTTAAAACTAAAAATATCTCCTTTTATTTCACAAATGAGCTCACTTCTGGGCATGAATGATTTTAATGCTGAGAGTTTCTCGACAAAAATGGAAGAAATGCTTGCAATTATTCGACAAGTCAATGAACAATTTCGAAATCCGGTAAGGAGTAAAGCGTTGAGAATAATCGCAAATTTGCTTTTGTTTTCAATTGTTTATAATTTTGTCTTTATAGGAACAAACGACTTTTGTTTGCGTTTGCATAGCTGAATTTTTGTCGCTTTATGAGACCGAACGTTTAGTGCAAGAATTGACAAAATGTGGGATTGATACTCATAATATTGTTGTAAATCAATTATTGTTCAAAGTTGGTGATGAGCAACCGTGTAAAATGTGTTCAGCGCGACACAAGGTCCAAGAGAAATATCTTGATCAGATAAATGATTTATATGAGGATTTTCATGTGACTAAATTACCACTTTTGGATAAAGAAGTCAGAGGTGTTGAACATGTTAAAAATTTCTCTGAAAATTTAACCAAACCATACATCCCAATTTAAATATAAAGTTAATATACTTTTAAAATATTTTATTTTTATGCTATATCCATTGTGTATAAATATTATTTTTTATTTAATATTTATAGTATATTGTGACGAACTTGGTGGTTTCCCATTTATTATGTTTTCAAATTATTCTAATGTTTTACTTTATATATCATGAAATAAATGTATAAATTAAATTACTGTGTTTGTGTATTACATCAAATTATGAAAATCTTTTAAATCGAAAAATATTTAGTTCATCTATTCGAGCGACAATTACTATTAGCTAATTCTTCATTATGGTATTTGCATCTCTTCACGCTTACTAAAGGGTTATATATGAAATTAAACCTTACAAGGTGGAATTTATTTTAAAGCATTTTCTCAATATTAAATTTAGACATGCATATATTTTTATAATTCTGCAAAAATAACTTATTGTTTAACAATACATTATTCTATTACATTATGTATAAGTTAAGCCATGTAACTCAGGTTGCATTATAATCAGAATTTAAAATTATTCTTAAGAACAGGTTTAGTTATTCCAAGGTTATATTACTTTCATGTACGATCATAATTTCATATCATTAAGTACTAGTTCATCTAACATCAGCGACGAAAACAGTTGTATTGTTATTTTCTTAACATTAAAACATGTTTGTCACAAGGAAATACCCATTGTTAAGAGGTAATTTTATTAATACAATAAATCAAATTTTCAATTATTTAATTATCTATTGTTATATAAACAAAATAGCTGCACGTATATTATCAAAATATCAAGAACGACTTAGTTCAGAGAATGCAGGACAACTTCTACGAACTGTGCTTAGGAAGGAAATTGAGAATATTAAAATTGCGGGAACATGGAAAAACGAACGTCTAATTACATCTCCGCAAGATATGACAATAACTGTACAAGGAAGTCATGATAAAATATTGAATTTTTGTGCCAATAATTATCTTGGATTATCAGTAAGGTTACATGTTTAGAAAAGCTCGACATTAGAATAGATCTCTATATAAAACAGTAAAACCTTTTAAATATGAATCAAATACCTGCAGTAATTCTGAACTATTTTTGTTTTATTGCCATCGATTTATTCTTGCTTTGAAAAGAATGGATCACATCTATTCTAAAGAACCGACTTATCTGATAGCTATATATTTTCGTCTTGTTCTCTGAATATATTAAATATGTAGCATACATATGTATTTGCGGGGTATAAATGTCATGGTCTCTTGAACTTTAATTTAAATAAATAATATGTTTCATTAACATGAATTTATTATAATAGAATAATGAGGAGGTTGTATCTGCCGCTAAAGATACTCTGGATAAATATGGAGCAGGTTTGAGTTCTGTTCGATTCATTTGTGGTACACAAAATATTCACAAGGTATTAATTCAAATATGTTATAAAATTGAATTATACTTGGGTAAAATTAAATATGGTGTTTAAAATAAGAGCAAATTGTAGGAATTAGAAGAAAAGTTATCGAAATTCCATTCTAGAGAAGATACGATATTATATGCATCTTGTTTTGACGCAAATGCTGGTCTTTTTGAGGCAATGCTCACGCCTGAAGACGCATTATTTTCTGATGAGCTTAATCATGCTTCAATTATTGATGGTGTTAGATTATGTAAAGCGAAAAAATTCAGATATAAACATCGTAATATGGAAGGTATTGTAAAAACAAATAATAATAACATTACTCGGAAAAACTTCAGTTATAGCGTCTATATAAACTAGTATATGTATTATGAAAATAAATTATTTTAGAATTAGAAAAACTGTTAGTGGATAACCAAGCTGCTCGTTTAAAACTAATTGTTACTGATGGAGTATTTTCCATGGATGGAAATGTAGCTCCATTACCAGATATCATAAAACTAGCAAAAAAATACAATGCACTTACGTTTGTTGATGACTGCCATGCTACCGGATTTTTCGGTAAAACTGGACGGTAAACATCTAACTAAACGAAATAAAACAATATAAAAACTAACCGGATTTTATAGTGGTACCGAAGAATATTATAATATGTTAGGAAGTGTTGATATTATTAACTCAACATTAGGTAAAGCGCTTGGTGGAGCTTCCGGCGGATATACAACTGGACCTAAAGAGCTAATTGATATTTTACGGCAACGATCCCGGCCATATTTGTTTTCAAATTCATTGCCACCAGCAGTAGTTGCAGTTGGAATCAAAGTAAACTTAAATTGATTATGCTCAAATGCAATATATAATATATAACATGCATTTTAGGTAATAGATATGTTAATGACATCAAGCGACTTATCAAAGCGAGTCATGTCGAATACGAAGCGCTTTAGGGATACAATGACTAAAGCCGGCTTTATAATAAGCGGTGAAAACCACCCTATTTGCCCTGTAATGCTTGGAGATGCAAAACTTGCAAATGATTTCGCTGACGAAATGTTAAAACAGGGAATTTACGTCATAGGTTTTAGTTATCCTGTAGTACCTAAAGAAAAAGCACGTATACGTGTGCAAATAAGTGCTGCGCATAGCGAGAAAGAAATTGACAGAGCTTGTATTGCTTTTATTAGTACTGGAAAACAATTAGGTGTAATACCATAAATGCTTCTTTAATTTTTAACGGAAATAAAATATTTTAATGTTATTGATTTTATTTATTCTTAATATAATCTTCCTTATGTACAAATTAACTTCCCTTCTACAAAAATAGGTGGTGACATATTGCATTTAATGGAAATGTGCAAATATTAAACATAATTTTATTGTACTTTTATCTTCAGTTTTCGGCTATTGAATTATATATTTCGATGTAACTATACCCGGTTGTAAACACATTTCTAACTCAAACCGAATCTTTTGAGCACAAATTCTATATTCATCAATGCGAATCACAACCACACATATATATATTCAATTCGTTAACAAATAGTATAATTTACGGAATGATCTATTAAAATATTTTTTGTATATTAAAACAATTTTAATCTTTAAATATAAACAGGAACAAAATAAGGTATTCCTATTGTCTTTTCAACCGGGTATTAAGAAACAATAATTACAGAGGAATTCATTTTATATTAATATTAATTTTTAATAATGAATTATTTTATTGACACATTCTAAAATCACAGTACAAAGTATTAAATGCTGAATAATTAAATTACTTATATTTGGGACTTTAGTTAAATGACTATTTTGCTCATTATTGGCACGCGTAAAATGCTTAAATAAATAAATAATTATATGTATAGAAGAATTGATAATTTTTATAACTGATTGTGTTATAGCTATTTTCTTTTTAATACATATTCAAACCGGATTATTTTATTATGGAATAAAAATCAAAAAGGATTGCGATTGAAAAATAATATCAAGCCAGTGCGATTGAATATTTATTGTTTGTGTTCTAATTATTTAAAAATCGTAATATATAAAATCAATGTTTTAAAAAACTACAGTGTGTGTGTGTGTTATCCAGATATCTATGGTTTTTATGCTGATCTTTAAGTATTTTACAGATGTAAAAAAGAAAATAGCTATTATTAATAAATGTTGCAACAATTCATTGAAAATAGAACTGTGACTTATGTGAATAAAAATTATTTATTTTTATTTTACAAACAAGTGCGTCATTTGTCAGACTTTAACAATATACATATTTCTCCATTCGACTCCGAACTAAATTCACGTCTATTTCATAAAGATAATAAAAACGAATTTAACTATTATAATCAACAATCTTTCGCTTTGAAGTCACAGCTCCAGAGGATAATAATTGATAAACAGCAATACATTTTCATTTTAAATCATTTTTATACGCAATCATATTTATATATTACTTAAAATGAAAATGGATACATTCACAAAAAGAATTATAGAAAATTATAACTACACTATTCATTGGCAAAGTGAATGAAAATGCGTAGCGCAAACTTCACATCGTTTTGATTTCAGTCAATTTTAAATTTCATATTTGTTATTAATTTCGATATCAATGTAGCATACCACTTTGCCAACAAATATACTTGATATTATTCTGCAACATAACCAAAGTGCAGACTTTTGGACGCAAAAAAGATTATTTCTAGCAAATCTACCCCCAAAACACATAGAATATTATTTCGTCATTATCGAAAACGAAATTAAAATGTTCATCATTTTTTTTGTTTATAATCTAATTTTTGAAAAATTCTGAATTTTTTACAACTCACTGTTCTATGTCCTAAGAATTGCTGGCTTTCCAGTGGGTTGTGGGTCTTTGGCTGTAGTAATCGCGGTATTTTCGGTCGCCTTATCAGTCATTTGGGCAACTGTTGAGGACGGATTCGTATTCGAATTATTGTTAATGGCCGCGGTATTCGTTAAATCTCGTTCGTGTAGCACTGAGTCAATGGAGGGTTGTGTGTATGCTGTTTTAGTATTTTCGCCATATGAATGCGTTAGCGCTTCGATCGCTGATGTTAATTCACTGCTATTTTGACTTAATTGTCGAATTTGTGCTTGCACTTCAAGTATTTGTGACTCATGGCTTTGGACTTTACTTGTTAATGTTGTGAACTATAAATTTAAAAATGGGAAATAAATCAGTTTTTTTATAGAACTTGTGTGACTGAATTGCGTGCTTAAAAATTTTAAAAGCTAAAATACACAATTACCTCATCTATCAAACTTTTAACGTTGGTTGTTATAGTAATTTGATCCGACGATGTCTTGCCACATATTCCTTCTAACGTTGCAACTCGAGCAGTCATATTTTGTCCCACATTTGAATTGGCATCAATTTTTACCTAGTAATAAACCGTGATCAATAATTTCTAAATATACTTTACTGAATAATTTACATACATTACTCTTCTTCAAATCATCGCTAATCCATAACATACTATGAGATAACGTTGAATTAATGGTTGTAACATTATTTTTGATTCCGTCAATTGTTTTAAGAATATTTTCTATTTCTGCACTATTTTCACTATTTACAGCGACCGGTTCTTGTGAAACATTTTGTAGATTCATCACTGATTGCTACAAAAAGAATGCAAATTTATATAATTTTATAAATAACAAATTAAGTTTACATGAGAATAATTTATTTTTAAATACTTACTCTTAAATTCGTAACATTTTGCAGTAACGATTTACTCATTATATCTAGTTTATCTTTTGAGTCTTTGAGCGATGCAACTGTTGTTGTAATATCTTTGATTTGGCTGCCTAAATTCGCTATTGATCCAGATACGTCTTTCAATTGTTGCGGTACATTCAGATAATCGGGAACATTATTTAATTTTTCTTGTATTTTATTGAATCCTGCTTGCATATCTGTTAACTATAATCAGGTATTTTAAAATATTTAGGTAATATTCAATTTTAGTTTTTACCCAATATTAACAAAGATTGCAAATAAATGCTATGAAAAATATATTTGTTTTTTAATTAAATACTTTATGAGAAAAGCCATGAAGTTGTGCATGTATATTTAAATCAATCATGAAATATATAAAAAGCATCTGATATGTATGATTTGTGGTTATAGAAAAATACATAGTAATGATTTTTTTTTAATACACATTTAAAACTGTATTAATTCTTAGAAAATAAATCACAAATATATATTAGTGGGCGTATTCAGCACGTATACTTATCAATCTGATTGGTTACAGTTTATGGTTGTTAAATCTAACCAATCAACATACAAAAATAAATATTTGGTTACGTGAACATACCTCTTTAGTAAAATTATCCAACTGTAGCCTTAACGATACAATTTGAGATGAAATTAATGTTTGATTTTGTTGTAGATTTTTCGATATTGTATGACACTTTTGTAATGCATCAGGTACTCCTTGACTGCTTGCTACCACTAAAATTAATAAGAAATAAGTAGTAAAAAATAATTGAATAGAGGGATAATGGCTTAATAAAATATAAACGTTTTTGTAGCAAACAATTATTATTTAATTATAGCTACAAAAAATGTTTCAATTAAAACGGATCATTAGTTAAGTCGTTTAGGTTTCAGATTGAATTATCTGATAATATAAGTGAATTAATAATATGCAAAATATTCAGATGCTCAAACATTATTTCTCGTAAATGTTATTTAACTTTAATTGTTAATAAACCATCATACACCTGTGTATGGATGTAGTAATCATCTATTTATGCTTATACACTCTTGTAGTCAAGTATCGGTGTCCTTTTACAGTGTGATAAAAAATAAAATAAAGCGTGTTATAATTTTGGAATACAAATATTTTGGTATATAATTTCGTTGAAAAATGTACAATCAAGCACAGGATATGTTCTAATTAATATCAAAGCATCTGTAGCCTTGTATTTTGCGTGTTTAATAGACATCAAGCATTTTAAATTTTTTTATCATCATGAAACCGACCATTTGCATAACACATCGGACGTTAGTGAACAATGCTAGGATAGCACGGCATTATGACGTAGTTTTGATCATAGACATATATTAAAAATGACCTTTTCCGCTATCGGACAATATGTAACCCAGCAGGTGGACTATATCACTTGGTGTCCGACTAAATATGCGGGTAATATATTTAAACATTTTACTGTCCATAAATAACCAGTATACAATGACTTATTTTTGTTCATTTTATTTATATTGTCTCAAGAAATTATAGATATTAGCATTGATGAATGATAACATTTTATTTTAGATAAATTAAAAAATATATATCACTGTTATATTAATGCATTTTGAAAGTTCCGCCAATAAAAAAATAATGTATAAATGGAAGGGGAAATGGCGGTAATTCTTAATCAAATAAAAATAATTAGGTTAAATAAAATTTATTCATTTTTCTATTTCGATATCCATCATCAATATATTCTAGCCAATAATGATTAAAGCTAGATATTATTTATTTGTGACATTTCAATTACATTTCGTTTCATAATTGATGACTTTCCCTTTCGGAGAAGGGTCAAAAAGGCAATTAAGCACATCTCGAATTACTACCCTTTACCGTATCTAAACCAAAGACATAAATTTTCAAAGTAAATGAACTCTAACCGAACAAATCGATTTACTATATTTCAAGTGAATTCGTATTAAAAGACGGTTACTTATTTTTTAGTGAATTGTAGGTGTTCGTAATGTAAATAGTTCTGAATTTCGCAAGTAGATAGAGATCATTTTGTTTGAATATAAAAAAGGTTCATCTAGTTTCTTAAACTACGCCAGGGCAACTACAGTAAAATTTAACAATTTTATCAATTCCAGAATGTAGAATATAACTTAGGATATATTTTAGATAATGCACTAGGTTTTTGATTATCAAGACATAAAATAAATTTTACTGTGTTTAGATCTAGATTGCTTATATAAATACCAATTTTAGCAAACTGAAACTATGCAATCCATGATTACAGTAAGAGAGATATGTTACTGCAGATAGATTTTAGTTAATTGTAAGTGTGCTATCCGTGATAACAATTCTATATAAATATATTGAGCAATTTTTAGTGAACTGTAAGTGTAACTTGCCTGTGGCTCATAAAATACAAAACCAGTCTATACATACTTAGCTAACAAATCACAATTCTATTCTATTGGCAACTAAAATTGACTTTTGCCTATATATGGTAAAAGATTGTAGTAGCAGCAGATTAAAACTAAATTCGTATTATATATAATGTAAAATTTAGTTGCCAATATTTTGAGCAATTTCTAATCCGAGCGCGGTTATCTATTCTGCAAAAAATGCAAATTTCATTGAATTGTAAGTATTCCATCCATGGCTCTTATAAAACAAAACGTCCTCAATCACAATTCTATTTTATACCTTGATCAAGTTCGGATCTGAGCGCGGTTATCTGTTCTCGAATATCAATGAACAACCATAGAACTGTTGTGGTTGCGATGACGCAAGCAAACATCAAGATGGCGGAGCATGCTCGGAATAAGGACCCACAGGCTCGACGTCGACCCAACCTCACTCGGGGTCGTTTCGTTGCACTGCCAGCCACCCAGTAATCCTGATCGTCCGTCGATTCGGACAATAGTTGATCTTGTGAACTGATTCCGCCACCTGCTTGGCCTCGTTTTGAGGCTACACATGAGCGTTTAGTTACAGAATTCGCCACCAGGGCATCGAGTTCTTTACGTTTCTTCATCTTTTTACCGGTTCGCAGCGGAACACTCACGTGACCAGTAGATTCCATCGTTTTATAACACACTCACGTTTTAAACGTTTTTTAGTTCACTCATGTTGGCGGCACTGTAATGATTCAGTCTTTTTTTGAATTATAAGCTATGGCATAGTGTACTTGGTAGCATTTTTTGTTGAAAACTATGGGTTTTATCTGATAAAATCATAAAAATTATCATAATGTTTACTTATGTATTAAACATTTGTTTCTAAGTGCGTCTTATCACTAGGTACTGGGTATTGATAAGCGCAATAAAAAACTCAGGTGAAATAGGAGCAACCCTTTTGCGGTTCTATGGTCTATTAATGAGAATTTCGTCGTTACTGAAGTCCTTTTAAGAACTTCACAATTTGTCTCATTCTATTCGTCGCAGTTTAGAATAGTAATAAATCTTTGAAAATGTTGCGCCACTGGTTTTAAGTAGTATTTATATATTTTCTAGATACAAAATATTTTTCATGAATATTCCGTTTATTTCAAGTGCATTTTCAGGCCAAGGACTTTAGTTAATATGTTACAAGCCAAGTTTTCTAAATAATATAACATTTAATAGCATTCGAATAACATAATTTTGTAATATTGCATTTGACAATGACAAAATATTCCCATAAACGATATGTAAATACCTAAATACTTTAGTAAAATTAACCATTCACTAAATACAAAAATAACTTCAACCCGAAAATAGACACATTTAAAATTCCACGTTCAAAAGTTTTTTATTTTTTGATCCTGACTTGACCCCAAGTCCACACTTATTCATCATTTTCTGACATCCATATTATTAATCGATTTTACATATAAATTAAATGTTTTATTTATTAATAGAGTGCGTTATCACAATCATTAATATGCAATAAAAATAAATTAATATTCATATATGTATAGATTTCAGCAATCAGTGTAAAGTCACCTTGTAAAAGCAGGAAAATAAAAGCTGCGTTTCATGATACATTCGTTTACAAATGGTTCAAAGTACCAACATGACGTGATTGCCTACTATAATTTCAAACTAAACCTACTTCAAAATTCGCCTGTTGTTTAAATTCAACGTGAAATAAAACCATAAATATTATTTTTGTATTGAAACTCTATATAGATTAACAAACTGTTCTATTATAGATTATATGGTATTAGAATAGTTTTTGTAAAGTGTCTAATGCAAATAATTATTTAATAGATCAGAATTATTGATTATATAATTAGCTAGTAAGTAAAGTTTAAGAGAAGTTATCCGGCTTTAAGTTAATTAGAGTATCATTCTGGAAAAGTGCGAGTACGTGGAATTGAAGTTAATCCAAACTAATCTTAGAAATTAACTGAAGTTACCATAGATAGTAACACGCGATTCGAATCTTTTAATCTGTTTAGGATCACCAAATGATGTGTGCTATTCTCGCGGGAGTTTTCGAATCGAAAAGTAATTAGATCATTCGTGTATACATTCGTATTACTCATATAACTGGGCATTCTTATATTTCGTAAACAGTAACGTATTTCAAAGAAAAAATAGTAAAATAAACGTATGTTTTTTAAATAATTTACTACTATATTTATAACTAGATATAGGAAAAGAGTATAGGCTTTAAAAATATGTTGTTAAAGTTGCAACAGGAGTACTTAAATATTAAATGGAAAACTGTTGATAAATCATTTACTTAGATCCTCAGATAAGCAAAGCAACACGCGTATACACAATTATACAATAAATTTAAACTGCTTTTGGTGGTATTTCGCATTCTAGCCTTGGCTTTATAATTTAGTGTCTGGACATAAATAAAACATAACAAATGTTTACCTACACTGTTGACTGTGACCTTAGCTGTCATTATTTTCGCTTAATTAATTTTCTTAATTAATTAAATACTTCAGTACACCCCTTAATGCTAACCGGTGTTATATCGACAATTAAAACTGTGGTTTTGAAACTGAAGCGTGTTATATTCATTTGCTAAAATGTCATAAACATCCATTTAGATATAACTCTTTTTGTTCGTATAATTTTATTTTGAATTTATAGATTACTTTATCAATTTTCAATTATAATTCTGCGCATTTAGGTATTATATATATAAAAGCGTAGAAAACATGGGGTTTAAATAAAAAACATTTTATATTGTTGTAATTCTAAAACATAAAAACTGCTCAAGAATTGGTTTCTTGTATTTTGTAAGAAATATGATATAAAATTCAATTTTAACCTAAAACATCTGGTAAGATATTAAATTTATCTTATACAAGAAATAGAAAACCAGTTTTTTTTTATTATTCTACAATTAAATTTAATGATGGAAACTATTAAGTTGACTTTATATATTAGAGTAATTTTCGAATGTTGTTTTTTTTTTGTGAATACTTAAGCTCTCGAATGGTATCCCAACTTTGTATAATTGAACATCCCTGTAGTAAAAAACAAAATATTGCTGTTCCCGTTAAGTAATTTGCATAAATAAATAAAAAATTTAAGTGCAAAGTGAAATTTCATGCTAAATAAATATTTAACGAAGCCTATACAACGACTTTCATGTTTATTTGTAAAATATGTTATAAATAAAACAAAAGCGCAGACTTTACTGTGAATAAATAAAGAATATAAATAGCAAATAAATATTAAATAAAACTGGTGCATTATTTAAAATTGTTATTATCTTCACAGCACACAGTAATAATATGTTATTATATTTTTATTATTTATATTATTTAAGTAAATAAATGATAACGCTTTCGCTTACAAAACACGTTTTTAAACCATTAATGTTTTTATGTAATAAAAAACAAATACGCAATTAATTAATATAACTTCAATGGAAAATCTATACATATATCAATATATTTGTAGATGTATGCACAAATACATTAATAAAAACGCTGCATGTCCTTATACTAGTTAGACATTTAATAAAATTTTTAAAATTATAAAATGCTCCAGCGATAATGTCCAAATCTCATGCATATCACTAAAAATAAATATATGTTTATCTCTCTATTCCAATGTATAAGTAAACAGTATGATAAAAAAAATGCGGATTTTATTTTTGAATATTATAATAACAATAAAATTAAAAATATATTTTTATAGAAGCCAGTATTTATAGAATATATATTTCAATTTGTATTTAGAGCTATTATGTATTCGTTAGTTAAATCTATTTCGCGCCACATTTGTATATATTTATTCCATTATCTATTTCGACTTATCCGTCACGCAATTCAATCTTTATCCATGCGGAATAAGACAACTCATTGCCATTTAGTTTAGATAATATTAGTAAAAAATAATAATAACTGATTTTAAAATAATAATTGTAAATTCATTATTAAATTACTATTAATTCAATAATAATTAAGAGTGGATTGTACAATTTTCTTAAAAGTATAATTAGAATAACTATACGTGATTTGAATGGTCAAAAACCGCTTAGAATTCAGGACATGTTGCCACAACTTATACTTCGCTTATTGACAATAATCAAGTAGACTTTTTGCGCGAAACATATATTATACACTTACATATCACACAATAATTATAAATTTGCACTGTAAATAAATTATCACTTAGCACCAGCAAATCACTTGTTAGTAAACCATTTGGCCACTTATGATTTAATGATTATTATGAAACATTGCTGATTGATTGTTAACGAAAACCGGGTGCAGAAAATTGTCACATTGTTATTCTGCAATCAGCAGTTGAGTTGCACTCGCGCACTCACTGTGTGTGTGATGTGAAAAATCCGGTCTTTCTTGGTCGCGAGCCGCCGCGGGAAATAAGTATTGGTTGCGTTCGCGAAAGTGATCCATGTTGGACGATGTTTGGAAATTACTTTGCGCAATAGTCAAAACTAACTTCCAACTCGTGTTGGAGTGAAATTATCGAACCTAGCGCCCATTGATCGCATGTGCCGTGGACGCCCACTGTACATATACAGTGACAGAGATATGAACTCAGTAAACTGAGGCGTCGCTTTATGGATGCCACTAATCCAGAGTTCATTCCAACTATTTGGAATCCCTTTAATAAAAAAATATTTATTTGACTTACACACCAGAATTGTCTTTACAGAATTCTGTAGACAGTTATTATTATTAGATTATACTTGTAATATAATCACATCTAATCTCAGCTAACTTCATATTATCTAACTTTATCAAACCATCATATATACCTACTGCAATTATATTTTCATTAAATATTAATTTGGTTCATCACTGCTTTTTTCCCCAACCAAAACCTAATTTAACTTTTACCGTATTTAACCAAACCTACACATACAGGCTACTCGGAATAGCTTGAACCGCAATATGCGCAGAAGAGCATGAATAGTAAAAATAAAATAAACACAAAACAATTTTGATAAAAATATAAAACAAAACAAGAGATTTATCAATCCATATTCAGAGTTATGTTAATTTACATGTAGGCAAATATGGGTAGGTCAAAAATAAATTATGAGATAAATTTCTACTCGTTCATATTTACAATAATTGTATAATAGGGCTAACGCTTTCGATTTTTAAATAGATATATAAACATAATTTTTAATCAATATTTTATTATAACAAATAGTGAGGACAAATATTAATAATTAAAAAAAAACTATATATTTTTTTAATTATAAATTCCTTTATGTTTACGTAATAAATTTGCATTGAGAAGAAAAAAATGCATTATAATTATTTAAAGATAAGTATTATGTGCACGTTTTTCAATTTTCTTTGCAAGCTTTAATTGTGAAAAATAACATTTTAAAGTTCCAATCTTTGTTGTTATATGTATAATACGTGCTTATTAACTATCCAAAAAAATTATTACTTGCGTCAAACGAGATTATTTGTGGTCACGATTGCAACTACAAACTACTTACTACGTATAAAAATACTTTCGATAGTATTGCTAATATTTATTTATGAATTGTTCATGTTTTTATTCAACGAAATATCATTTATTGTAGCGTGAAAATAGCTTATTTCTAATTTTATAGCATTTTTTGTGATTTTAAGATTATTTGAATATATCTAGTTGAAAGGTGGCTCCGTCTATGCAAAAAAAAAGTTTAGAGGAACTAAGCCTAATAGTTTGTATCCATAGTGTGATATTGAGAAATTCACCACTATATGAAGCGGAAAAACAAACGAAAATTTGTTATTTCACAATTGTATTCTTATCTGTACGGATAGATAAAAATAATAAATATTATGTTTGAATTTTGAAAATAGTCAAAAAAAAGGTCAAATAACTTGTTTCTACGTATGAACGCAAGAAGCAAATGTATATCAAAATCTAGGAAGTCACTAAACTGTGATAAATATTCAGTCGAATTTGCGGCTGTACTCATCCGAGTAGAATTTTATGTTTTTACTTTATTTTACGAAGTATTGTAATCATGAATAAAAAAATCTCGAGATTTACGTTGAATGTTATACGGTGATCGCGGCTGGACTTGCCGCTATTTAAATTGCACGCCCGGGGTCTATGGAAATATAAATATATTAGAAAATAATACACAGAAATGGACACCTGCACTCTGAAATGTATCTATCCTTGTTTATCTTATGTAAATAGACCCGAAATTTATTTTGCTATTGCTTGTTGATACGTAGAATCTTGTTCAAATCGGTTCGGAACCAATTAGTTTGTCGATAGACGCCGACCAGAAAAGTTCATTTTATATCTGTTTAATGCATGTAATACTATAGAAATTGTTGTTAAAATAGCGTTAAATTGTTTAAGAATCGTTTAAATTGTGTTAAATCGCGTAAAATAGTGTTTTTCGTACTAAAGTTAGCGTACAAATAATTTACGGGATTTTGCCAGTGTTTCGCGAACCTTCCATAGGTAATAGAGATTTTCTGCTTTTTATTAATATAAATACTATTATTTTAAGATGTTTACAGATATATAATTATTTTTTAAATAACATTACACCATTTCTGATACTTTAAATGACTATATTAGGAATTTTAAATATTGTTAAACAACGTTACTAAACACAAACATTAATAGAATATTATTAAGAATATTTGCATGTTTTTTTGTTGCAGGATCAATCGGGCAATTCATAAAGCAGTCCCTCAAATTCGAGGTAGAAGAGGCTTAAGGTAATTTTTATTATTATGCCATGTACCTATTTATATTTTTGTTGCCATCTTATAAAATATATATATTTATATATGAATATGTTTCTCTGTGGGGTGGGGGGAAGACGGGGTTTATATATTTTGGATATTTGTTTAAATTGTTTTTATTTTTAAATAGCAATAAATTTCCTTTACAAATTTATTAAAAATTAAATATTATTTAAATGATTATTACATTTTTTTGAAATAAGTAATTTGATATATTCAGTATAAAGGGTTCAAAAATTTTAATTCAATAAATAGGATGTATGTACCGGTTGCGGCCCCCATGCGCATGTGGGCGCTTTTGCAAAACGGTTTTTCCCCACAATTAAAAGTGCGTTTCTATTAATTATTTATATATTTAATTATTGCGTTTATTATTTTGAACAAGTGCCGCGATTTTAGTACCAAGTGTTTACTATGTGTAAACCTATAGTCAAATTCACGAAGCGAGAACATTCCTTACATTCCTCTATAAGGTATAAGTAAAGATATGACAACGTGCATTCTTTTATAATTTGAGCAGTAGTCGCGTTCATAGCATACAGACGTACGTTTTTACTTAAATCAGACGCTGCACTATTGCTGTCAAACGCGACCACGTTTATATACGTACGATATTTTTCATTATTGCATAATTAAAATAGTGTTCCTTTCTTTCACAAATTTATTACAGATAGATGCACATACATATTTTATATATGAAAATATACTATGTATATGAAAAAATACTATAACAAACTAGTAAACTCTGGCCTGATCGCCTTAGATAATCCGCTTCAAGGTATCATTTATACAAAGTACATAATTCATCGCCAAATAATGTTCTCGCTTCGTGAATTTGATTTTCAACTTAAAATAAATATTTATTCTTTCCGTTTAAAAGTGTGGAAAAAAAGTCTGTCACTGAAGTAGTGGTTAAATAATATAATTAAAACTCGGGTCTAAACAATGTGTAATGTTTGTGAAATGGAAATTGTGTTTTAAATCATATAGAAATTCGGGCTTAATAAATCATAGTTCTTCGTAAATGTTGCGGCAAAATCAGGAGTGAGGTAGTTGTTTGCTGAGCTTAAAATCTGTATACATTTTGTGTACTTTTGGCTCTTCTATTAGCAGTGGTTTTATTTCGATTTTAGATGTTTTTTACAGTTTAAACCAGTAATTGTATAATAATGTAAATAATACTAGAACAAGGTAGGCCGTGATCAACCAGCTATACTTCACAGTGCACGCGCAACGACGGTTGACAGCAGAAATTTTGTTAATACTAATCTTATAAAAAAGGGTTTAATAACGCGATTCTTATGTTTTTTTTTGTGCTAATATAATGATAATTGATATTCAGTAAAGTTTATAGTGCAATCTGATAGAATAAATTAGATTTTTGCGAAAATATTTCATATAACTTGAATGTATATGGGGTGACGCGGGCATAACTATCTCAGATCATGCGTACAACATTCGTTTATTTTTTAGTGTTTTCATTTATTTACGTTAACTTTGAGTTTAGAATTTAATAAATAAATTTTAAAAACGGTCGCGTGGGGTGTTTTAAGCATTGTTTGATTACTAGACATGTTTACTAATGTATTTGCCAATGTTTTAGGGTCGACCAATCCACAACTACCAAAGGGCTTTAAGAATAGAAAAAGTAAGTGATTTTTTTATTATCCGGCATGTGCTATCTTTATATTTCCCAGTTTCTTTCTTTCTTTCTTTATTTATTATTGTTTATATGTATAAATATATATGTATGTACCATCCGATTCGTAAACAAGTGATTAATCTATTTGAATATTTCCGCGAGTGTTTATCAATTAGTGAAATGACTACGTAAAATATCAGCCATTCCCTATAAAGTATTATTGAAAGTTTCTTAAAAATAAATTAACATTTCTGTTTAAAAGTCTGTGATAGTGAAAGTGAGTGTTTAAATAATTGTAGTAAATTCATGAATAAAAATTGTGCTTGTGAGTGATTAAAAATAAATGATTTCGCGAAATAAAATCCAGTGCAATCATCAATGAATCAATCGCTAACAGGAGCAACTAGAACTTCAGCTGTGGCATAGGAGAGGAACAAGAATTGGATTTGGATTTGGTGAGTACAATTTGTACTTCTAATATACTTCGTGCGTATCAGACAGTGATTTTCTATAAGGTACAAAATGTAAAGATAATCCACTGTCTTCGGGTGTACCTATATTGTAATGTTTCTTCTTCTATCTTTCTTTAACAATTTCTGAATACGGCGCGTAATCGGAAATGGTTAAACAACTGGGAAATATAAATTAATTCACTAACTTTGATCAATAACTTTTTTAAATTAAATAGCATTATTTAAAATTACCTAAAATAATATAAAATAGCACATGCCCCAAAAACAATGTTCAACTTTAGAGAATATCTTGTTCCAAACCACCCCTGATAATTGCAGAACCTGATGAAGTGGTGGTTGAAGCAATTCAACCTTACCATGGTTCATTTAACTTCTTTAAACAAATGTCTGCATATGTCTGGAACACGCGCTTTGGTTTCAAATATATGTGATAGCACCTGCTCTTACGGTTAGAGCAAGAATTTTCTTCAGTTCCTTCTCGTTTCGTTTCGTTCCGTTTGTAAATAAACATTCCTCCCTGACATCGTTTGGAGCAACCACCGTTGGACTTCTAGACGACGACAACAACAACAACATGAAGACCTTTTTGTATCGATATCGCGTACTGACCACACATACACTGGCAGTTCTGCTTCGGGAGCAGATCGTTGTTGTACATACTTCAGTATGATCGCGTGATATAGATTCTCGGGTGTTTGTATGCATTCATTCTGGTTGGGTTGGTTTAATTCGGGTCTCGGGTATTTTGGGGTGTGCGGTTCGCGATTCAAGTCATATACCTAACGCTGATATCATTAGGTGTGACTTCATCAATAAGTTAGCCGATTGTTGTACTTTTGACTGCGTCACTACACGTCGATCAGCATCTGATACGAGTGCTGGAGGTACTAAGTATATGCTCTCATCTTGGGGGTCTGTTGTTCACTGGCATGCCGCCTATCGTAGCTTCCTTCTGTGTCCTGCTTCGCGTGAGTAACGTGTTCGTATAGCGTAAATCTGCTGGCGGTTGCGGACGTGCCTTTAGGTTGGATATACCGGTAGGCTGGTCATTGCCAGTGACACGGATGGCCTGGGGTGCGGTGTAGAAAGGTACATTAGCTCGTGCATGTGCAGGGTCCTAAGTACACGGTCAGTTAAATGAGATGGGTGGCACTTGTTAATATTGGCGCGTTGCAAACAACCGACTGACGAATCGTCCAAAAAAGCCTATCCGTACATTGTACGATGTACGGTGGGTGCCTGGTGTCTCTGGAACGGTTACGAGTCTCTCTACTGTACGACCAGGGTGCAGTAGTGCTAGCACAAGTACCGAACTGGGTTCACTGGGAACCGGATTGATTTGTTGGTTGGTTTGTCCATTTCGTTTGGTCATAATAATAAAATCTCGAAACACTGGGCCTGCCGAAGGAGCGAGGTGGGCCCCCAATAACTAACTGTACTTTCACAATTTCAGATTTAACGTTTTTCGGACGTCCCAGTCCTGGTTAACTGGGTGTCCACCTTTTAAAGTATTCGCAGTGTGTGAGCAAACTTGCACACTGCACCCTATGGCAGTTCGCCTTCTAATCCAAATTTCTTTCAGTTATTTATTTACAGGTGTAACATTGTGTCGTACCCAATGTTACAAATACATCACGCATACACCGCACTGCACAAAATTGTGTGTGCCCCGTGCTCAGAAGCACAAATTAGAACAAGTATCTCAAATATTAGGTAGGGGTGGGAATATTTTCAAATAGGTAGGAGGTGGGAATATCTTCAAATAGGTACGGGGTGGGCATATTTCAGTTAGGTAGGGCCCCCGCCGGGGTACGTTTCAAAATGATCTCTTATAGTTTATTAAATAAATAAATGTATTAAATATATAAGTTTGTATCTCAATATAGAATCTTTCATAAATCGTAGGTATATGTTTTAATGCAAGTCTAGCTATATAGAGTTGATTTTTGAACGGAACCCTCTTGGAGTTTACCTTGACGTGGTGGCGGGGCTTAAACTTCTCTCGCTAATGTTTAAATATTACTTTATTTCAAAAGTATTATTTTTATTATTAGTGCGAGATGCAACAAAAAACTCCAAACGTGGTTAGATTTAAGAAACATCACTACTTTTGTACGGAAATTTAAAAACATGTCATTATTTACTTTAATGTAAAACCGGTACATTATTAATTAGTAGCAATTAATTTCATGTCATCAAATAGACAACAGCGCAAACTATAAATGTTTTAAAAAATGTTATAATACTAACAAAAAAGCGTTTCAAAACTTAGTAAAATATTATATATAAATATTTTCTCAAGTTCTAAGTTAATTTGAAAAGTAAAACACATCCGGCCATAATAATTTCTAGAATGGTCTTGAATGTTTAAAATAGTTTATTTTTTCGATATTAAAAATATAGGTAATGAGAAAAATTTTAGTTTTTAAAATTTGCGCTGTTTAAACCCGACTATTTTTTTAAAAGTCTGTCGCTATTCCAATGTAGAAACTACAATTACGCATTTCAGATTATTAGACTTTAGTTTATACATTGGCTGCAGAACGCTCTACCTCGCACCCATAAAAGTAAACGAACCTGATAGTTTTTCGTAATGGATGGAATATTTTATATATAGAAAATAATTAAATTATTTGTCATACTTAGATATAATACGTAATTAAATTTAGATAACAAATTTATGAGAAATTAATATATTATGCAATTATATTTCTCAGATAACCCTGTGCGAGTAACGTAATGAACCCAACCAAATAGTTACTTAATAGTAAAAATGTTGAATTAGTAAATACTTAGTCATTTAATACTTTATTTTTTAATACTTACCACTTCTAACAGTAGAATCTAAACGTTGTATTTCATTATGAAGTACAATGGCTAACCAAGTCAAAGTAATTATCCAAGTAGTAAGTAAAAAGGCAGCAATCCATACAGTAACTACACGAAGATTGCAACTACAAGCAGGTTGTGAAGAAAGAGAATTACTTCTAGTATGCCTGAATTTCCTATTAGAAAAATACAACAATCAGAATTTTTTTTTCTAACATATATATGAAGCAAACATGCCTCCGAACTTTCTTCTTCTTTGGCGTAGTTATTAATTCAGGTAATTCAAACTCCACATCTGATTCACTATGGTCCGAAAGTTCTAACAATTTATACGCTTCATTGTTATTATGTTTAGCCATTTTTCAGCAACTTAAACACACGTAAATTATCGAAATATTTTTAGCTATAACTACGTCAAAAAATCATTATAACTCGATAGTTAGAAATAATTATTTTTAAAATTAGAAATTGTCACATCGCCAAAACTGATATGTTAGGTTAGGTTTTCATGGTTGAACACTTAAATAATATCATTATCACGATTAAATTACGTGTTACACAATCACAGCACTTTATAAGACACAGGTGTTATAAGCTCGTTATCAGCAGGTTCATAACAGAACTTATATAATAACGCAAACATGGCGTTTGACATATCTAAACAAAATAAACTTTAATTTTTTAAATTCACCGCTCTTCGGTAAAGTAGAACTTTAAAATCGCCTAGTAAAACCATTTTATAGAAACGTACGCTTACAAATTTGATTCCAACATTACGCTTCGATAACAAACGTTGTAGTCTTAGGCATATCCGGTTGTGTAAATCGGAAGTTATATATTACATCCGGTTATTTAATGTCATGGCGTTTTTAACGTAGTAACAGTCGCGTTTCAGTGCTTCTAGTGTTTTATTAGAAGTATTTAATTGTATAATAGTCTAAAGTGTTTTTGTGCCCTAGTAATTTAAGTTAATATAACCTTATATTATAACGTTTAGACAATATAGGCGCAAGATTATAATATATATATATATATATATATATATATATATATATATATATATATATATATATATATATATATATATATACATATATATATATATATATATATATATATATATATATATATATATATATATATATATATATATATATATATATTTGTGCATCGTACGCTTTATTATTGGTAATAAAACACGAATTAACGTTATTAAAATACTTTTATTTAAATATAAAAAAGTTCCACCACATTACCTAATTATATTTTATTATAAAAATAGTTAATCTTCCAAATGTAAATCTTGCTTGACCGTGTATGCAGAAACAAACATCATATCTTTGCGATTTTTCTTAAATGTCTCAATTGCTTTCGGACGAAACTCTTCCCACTTGTATAAATCTTGGTACAACGCTCGGAGGAATTTCATTCTTCCGACTTCAGTTACCATTTGTAGTGCATCCAGGCCTTTAGCGATCCACTTGGCTTTCAATCCAAGACGGATCCATCGACAACGAATTTCTGCATTTGTATAACTATTCAATTTGTATACCTTCTCCATATGTTCTAACTTTTCGATTGACAATGGCTCATGTTCAAGTAACAATTGTAGGAAGTAATCAATTTGATTAGCGTTCATATCTTCGAAATCTTTCGCAGAAAACATGTCTTTCTCTTTTGGATTCCAAGATATCCATTTGTCTCTGAGGTCACTACATATATTAACTAGTGTTTGGTCGTAATTTACAATGATGGGCGGCATTCCTTCTCCAAACAACCATGTTTTCCAGTCGATTTGCGAAATGTTTTTGTTTGTTTCAAAATGGTTTAGAAATGATATTTTGAAATCGTCCGTATCTATTGATTTGTACTTGTATTTATCCAAGTATTTTTTCAAGAATGGTTCAAAGTCGGCTATAAAATACAAATATTTTTCTATATTCTATTTTCTTTAAAAAATAATATATTTACCTGGTCCTCCAACAACACTTTCCAAGTATCTCAAAAATATATGTCCCTTTTCGTAAGGCACTGAAGAGAATGAATCATCAGGATGAACCCCTGTTAAATTTAACACCAATTTCGTCAAAGGATTTTTCGCACCCATTTTATCGATCTAAAACCAAACAAAAGTAAAAAACATTTTTATTTTCATATAAATTACAGTCATATAAATTACAGTTTCACTAAGTGTGTTGATTCCAGTCGTTGCTTCAAAGTCTTGAACTAATGGTCCTAAAATACGTCCAGCAATTTTACGCTCAACGAACATGGTAAACCCTTCATTTAACCAGAAATGTTCAAAATTTCGATTTGTTACTAAGTTTCCAGTCCAACTATGAGCTATTTCATGCGCTACAACCAAAGCTTGCGACCGATCTCCTGCCTAAACAATAAATTCAGATATTAGTTGGAAAATCACGTCATAAATTAATATTGTGTTTAATTATAAAATATAAGTATGAATAAAGATAACTTACGATTATTGTTGGAGTGACAAAAGTCAAACATGGATTCTCCATACCACCGAATGGAAATGATGGAGGTAACACTAATAAATCGTAAATACCCCATACATACGGGCCGCAAATGCTTTCAGCGGTTTGTAGCATTTTTTCGGTTTCGGCAAATTCATAAGCGGCTTTCTCAACTATCTCGGGCTCGGCCCATACATGTGATCTTGGTCCCAATTTGCGGGATTCTAGTTTACCAGCAGCAATAGCAATTAGATACGCTGGAATCGGGACTTTCTGCTCGAATTTATAACATACTTTTCCGTCTTCCAACGAAACAGGCTCACCCAAATGAATTGCACTCATAAGTACTGTTATATTCGTAGGTGCTGTTATCTAGAAATATTAACAAAATTTTCTGATGTTATCCACAATCTATTTACCACTTAGACAAAAAGTACTTACATTGGCTGTATACGGAGTTTTAACTGATGGTGTATCTTGGCAAGGAACAACTGATCGAGCATGTACTGCCTGTTAATAATATAAATGAGAATATTTATGACTTTTAATATTTATTAATTACCTGGAATTGACTAAACAAAAATGGATATTCTTTTCCCATTGTGTGATTTGGGTCCAGCCATTGCAAACCACTTGCATTTGAATTTGTTTCATACTCAATTCGTAAAGATAAACTATAAAAATAATTAATAAAAATCTCTTAATAAATATAATAAGTTATATATATATATATATTTATTAAAAAATAAATGCTTGATATAGGAATTCGAATTTCTTAGTAGATAAATTAAAATATTTTTATTAATACATTGTTTCTTTTTGAGGCAATTTAATACTCAATTTCGACCCAAACGGAGCCACTTCAGGACTAATCTCATAAATGAGAGACTGATTAGTGGTAAGACAATCAACTGAAGATATGTTCAACGATTTTGTATCTAAAATCTAAATTTAAAATGCATAAATAATTGAAATATATATATTTCAGACACACATACAATATCAACTGTTTTTGGGTTGATTTTTTCAACTTTTAAATCAACTTTTCCACTCAATATTTTCTTATCAAAATTTATATCTAGCGATAAGTGTATATCTCGTACGATGCATTCGTCTACAATCAAAGAAACATAACCATACAATTGCCATTTCTATTTAATTAATACACATTTTAATATAATTACCTGGTCGTGAGAACGAACTTGGGTCCCCAGGACTCAAAGGAGTTGCCATTGTTAATTTAATTATGAACAATCTGTGAAAAACAATCACGTTATGACACGAATGTCAGAGCCCAAATGATAATTTATACGTGGGATAAAATTAATATTTTATCTAATAATTTTTATTTAATCAACTATATTTACACAAATATATCAGTCAAATTATAATTTTATATTACAATAGAAGTCGCTAATGAAATAAAAGTACATGCAATTCGATTTGAAAAAATCATATTTATAATTATTTTTTTTTAGTTAAATATAATAACTAAAATCACAAGTTTAGAACTAAATTAATAATAAATAAAATTAATCTTACATATAACACAAAATAGGTAATGGTAACATCTTCAAGCAGTTGCTTTCATTTTATAGTTTCGTTAGACTTTGTTATGCGAAAGTTTTGAAAGTAAAATAAAAGAACTTTGATACATAGATTATATTTCGCAATAATCTATAAATATATTTAGACTAATTTATTGAAATATATCCGTTTCATTCGTTCGGAAAATAATATAATAGCTATTTTAGAAATATACTTCAATTTCTCGCAAAAATCGCGATAATTTGCATCACATTTAAAAATATTTACAAACACCAGATACTTAAGGCATAATTAATATAAATACCCGACGTTCCATGTACGTATAGCAGTAACGACAATATTCAATTGATTCTCCCATAATCTCAATTCAGAAATAGTATCCACCGATAAAAAATGCCGTTCAATTGCACACGAAACCGTTGCCACCTTCTCTTCTGATTTTGGTGGTCGAGCTATTTCAATCATAAGCGTCTTAGGTTTTGCGCAAAGCGCTCTATTCGCGGCTCCAATCTTCGCATTGATACAATATTTCAAATCGATTTCACGTAGTGGTTCACATGCATCTTCCTCCACGGGGTAGTTCCAATATCGCAAAGTATGCCCTTGAAGTATACACCATCGTCGGTTCCAAGAGGCGCATCCTCCCGCTTCGGTTCCAATGTTAAGAAACCCGGAGTGTTTCACTGGGATATGCACAAAGCTTTGTAGTTGTAATCGGATGGAACCGTCGAGTAGTGAACAAAGCGGGACTTTTCGTAAGAGCCATGGGTTTGCTTTGGATAGATCGGCTACGTTGAGTTTTAGACAACCGCTTAGTTTGAATGAAGATGTACGGATACCATTGTCGAAACGTGTTGGGCTTTTTTGAAGTTGTTTTTCTCGATGGAGTAATTTCTTTGGTGTTGGACAATGTGTGCTTTTGATACTCTAAAATATAAAAAGAAAATTCGTGATGTTTACAAATATATATTGGAATTGGTCGAATAAAAACTTGTACTCACTTTATTGATGTGATACTTGGACTCATGGCTGAAATTCCTACCCATCCGTCTTTGCAACAATGAATATACTTCTACGTTGACTGTAAACTCTGATGGTAATTCAGTAAAAAGAATTTCTTCTGAAAACCGAACATTGCCTTCTGGAGTTGCCAGGGTTGGTTGTGTTGCAAACACTTGAGGACCATACGAAAATATCCCCACATACCACTGTTGTTGATCACGACGTGTAGGTACTTGTTCAGTATTACTTGCCTTTAGCGGAAGAGTTACATCGGATATTAGAATAGTTCCTGTTTCGGTTGAGTGAATGGTGTCGTTTAATTCGTAATCTAGACGACGGATTTCATCCAAAATTGTTTGTCTTTTATACGCTAGAAAACATATGACGTATAAGTATGTGATTTAATACATTTTTGATACTTTGTGTTCTATTTGTTACACACACATATATATATATATATATATATATATATATATATATATATATATATGTGTGTTTGAATATAAATAAATAACTTTAAATTTATAAAAATACTCACTGGCAACTAGAAGAAGTCGCTCTCCCTCAACTTGTTCACTACTGACAGTAAATTCTTTCATGTTCCTGCAGACAGCTAATGCTTTTGTAATTTGTTTCATCGCTTCGAGTTGTACAGCAGCTTGGCATACTAAATCTGTGACTTCTTCGTTATTCGGAAATATTGTGTCGAATTCGCTGTCGTATTTAGAATCGTCTGCGTCCTTTTCTTTTTTCGGCGATAGAGGAAACCGCAATGTGTCGCTCATGTGTTGTAGTTTCTTTGTTAATGATCGATAGAAATTCGATTGGATCGTGTTGATTTTCGATACCAAATCAGATGCATCAGAAGTACAGACGCTGTCCTCTTGGAGTATCGAGTTAAGAACAATTTTATTCTTTTCAATTTTGGATTCCATCTGGAAAAAATAATAATACATCTTTATAAAAATAATTTAACTATGCTGAAACTTCTTATTACAAAGACAACACATTGTATTACCTATAATTTAAATCTCTTATAATAAATAGAAAGAACTTACATCAGTTGTACTATCCAAATTGCTATAATTGCATAACTCTTCTCCAAGTGCCTTTTCCAGAAAATCATCCATATTGTAAGATAGATCTGTGTCAGATCCCAGCAGTTTTAACAAAGAATCCTCTGATGTTGAAGCTACTTGATCAGGTATTGATTCCATTTGAGATGCAGGTTTCTTAAATTCTTCATTTTCGAAATTAACCACAGAATTTACATCTATTTTGCTGTCAGTATGAGATGAAATCGATTCCAATTCTTGTTTTTCGTTACAATTTGTAGCTTCTTCCCTGGCATTAAATTCTTCGCCGTGTCGTTCTATTATTGCTGCTGCCATATTACCTTCTGTTGAATTATTTTCAAATACTTGTTCTTCTTTTAAAACAAAATGGTTTTCTGTTTGTGGCTCTCGATTCATTTCTTCAATTAACAATGGTTTCTGAACGATATCTTGATTTATATTCTCCGAAACAACTTCATTCTTAGTTTCCTCAATGTGTTTACGAATTTCATCTAGTTTCTTATTTTCAATAAAAAATTGTTGACTAACGGGATCTTGTGTTGTATTCATCTCAGAAAAATGTTGATCCTTAGTTTCTTCAATCGGTTTACGAATTTCATCTTTTTTCTTATTTTTATTAAAAATTGGTTGATTAACGGAATCTTGTGTTGTATTCATCACAGAACGAATTTGATCCTTAGTTTCTTCACTTGGTTTACGAGTTTCTTCTTTTTTCTTATCTTCAGTAAAAATTGGTTGTTGAACGAATTTTTGCATTGTCTCTTCAGAGATAAGATTATGCAAATCCAATGTTGGTTTGGAAATTTCTTCTTTTTTGCATGATTCTTCGCCAGTTACTGACTTTGGGTTCAAAGAAACAAATTGATCTTTAAACTGTATAGGACTACTTTGCTTCACCGCTGCAATACTATCATTTATAGTCATGTTCTTTTGTGTATTTTTACGATGAATATTCGTATCAATTCCAACAGACCGTTCAAGAGATCGATAAACACGACCATATCTCGATGGTTTTTTCACTTGACTACGTCGATAACTGCGAGTTTCGTACATATTGACAATAAATCTATCGCGAACCAGAGCACTAACGATCTCTGAATCATCCAAGAACTTTTTCTGTTCGTACGGGGGTGATCGATGTACCAATGCACTTGTACCCATCAGTGGTTGCTTAGAATGAGTCATTTTATTTGATGTTTGCATTAACTTTTCGTGAAAATTGATAAGGTCTTCGACCGCGCGAAAATGAAATCGAATATCGGTGGGTTCGACAACTGGTATTGGACTTAAAGGTCGCGTACGATTCTCATCGAATATACAACCGGTATCAACATTATGTTTAGATTCTTCGAATGTCTTTTCAATTTGTTTATTGTTATTAGAACTATTTATTTGGTTTTCCGAGTTATTTATTTCTACATTTTTAATGGTATCGACATTATCAAGGACCATTTTTTGTATATTTGTATTAAGCTCAGTAATATTAATTAATTTGTCATTATTAATCTCAAGAATATTTGTTTTATTTTCGGTATTGCAACTATTTTCTGTATGGTTTACGTTTATAGATTCATGATCTAAATTAATTTCAAATTTTTTATTATCATTTTTATTTAAAGTACCTTTCGGTACTTTAACTTTGATTTTGATCACTGATGGTGTTTGCGTTTTTATTTCAGTTACTTGAGCGAATTGGTTAAATTGATTATTATCAAGGTCCGACTTGCAACTAAGATTTGTATTGTTTAATTCTAAATATTTTATAGATTCTTTCGCGGGCTGTTCGATAACTTTAACTGTAACTCGCTGAGCTGTATTTTTATTTAAATTAATAGAATTTAGTTTGTTTTCATTCAAATCTGAATTATTAATTTTATCCGCGCTTTCATCAAATAATACATTATTTTTCACTACACGCTCAACTTTATCTTCCTCATCGACATTACTGCTTTTATTTAATTTTGAAGGGCTTCTCATTATGGATTTAATATCAGACATTCTTATTCCATCTATAAAATAATTTTAAAGTTAATTCATTGTCTCAAAAGTTATTTAATAATTTAGTTACCATCTGTAGAATTGTAATCGGAGTTGTTATATTTGTAAGCTTGTTTTTTCGCAAATTCTTTAGTGTTGTAAAGAAACTAAAACAATACATTGATCATTGAGGATGTGATATTTATATTTATATATAAAAAAAGTATGACTTACCCTCTTTAGAGGATTGGTGATTAACTGATCCATTATTGAATTATTTTTGTCACTTCCACTATTTTGTCAATATTTCACAAATGACTAATGTTTATTTTAACGATTGTTATTATTCAAAAATCACAACACTTGATAAAGTTATCACTATTTAAACTGATTCTAATTTATGCACCAACCATTGCTCGATACGAACTGATTTTCGATATCTATTTGTTCGTGCAAGTAAACAATTTTTATTTAAACGGCCCCCTGGACCACTTCTCCGCCCCTCCCAACTACAGATTTTCGGAAATTTAAACTAATCCCATTTGCATTGCGAATTTTAAAATCGCTAGAAATATTTAAAGCACTGGTAATTCCTAACAATTTCTGAGAATTAAAATGTATTTCACATCTCCCTTACAAAAAAAAACAATTTTCGTGTCAAATCGTTTAAAATTTGAAAATTGTTTTTATTTAAAATAGATTTTTCAATTTTAAGCGACTCACACCGTTCTTTGGTTGTAATATATTACATTTGTAATATTGTCTATTGATTACGCAAATATAATATATATATATATATATATATATATATATATATATATATATATATATATATATATATATATATATATATATATATATATATATATATTTATATATATTTATATATATATATATATATATATATATATATATATATAATATATATATATATATATATATATATATATATATATATATATATATATATATATATATATATATAATATATATATATATATGCAAATTTAGATAAACGGTGGCCTTAATAATAGATGTGATGAAGATTTATTCTTAAAAAAACAGTGGTATTTAATAGTCTCCTTAATAAAATGAATAGTTTATATATGTTTGGTAACGCGCTGTGTTTTTATTGACGCATTTTATTTTTATGCTTTAAAAGAAGTGATGACAAATATTAGATTACATAAAAGGGGTTGATTTCCATGAAAATAACCCCTGACCTGGTGTATCACGTGACTTGTGTCCCTGCGCATTGCAGTAAAAGGAAAAACCTATATTCTGCCCTAAACCAGGCGTCCTAAAACATTTAGAATGGCGTCCCTATAAGACTTTTTGAAATATCAAGCGGGCCATAGCCAGTTTTGGATAAGTAATAATATAATTGAAAGCATCTTTGTTATACTTGATTAAAAAATCTTTCGCGGGCTGCCTAAGAAGACGTTGTACGACGCAGACGTCTCTTTGATTGTAGTTTGATGATCCCTGTCCTACAGATTAAAATCCGGCAAATAAAACACGGGGTTACAACCAGTGGAACCGTTACAACTCTCAACTATAGAACCAGAACCAACTAGTATTTTCTGCAGGTGTGTTATCTTTGAAGTAAGTTTAACTTTTAAACTAATATTCATATTTTAGTTTCACTTTTAAATAGTATTTAGGAATTTTATATTATGATATATTTATAATGGCCAAAAGAAAAAGAATTAGTAGTTAGAGGTAGCTTTTAGTCAATACTTTATAGGGAAAAAGTCTATTCGATGAGACATTTGCCATGACAGGGCGGGATTGATAATCTCGGATATACCTTAATTTCTATATAAAGATGTCGTTTTAGCATTGAATATTGATAGAAAATAAATAATAATAATTTATTAAACAAAAATATTATTTAGGAAATTTCAATCATGTTAAGACACGGTGAATTCGATTCAAATAATCAAAGACCATCTTCTACCCAATCCTTCCTTGGTTTTGGTGAATATGATAACAGAAAAGAGGAATTAATGAACCAGCGGAAGGCAGATTATGCGCAGCATCAATATGCAGAAAAAGTTAGATTTTTTATACTTAAAAATATTTTTACAGGCTGAATAATTTTTTTTTAGCTCTAAAATTAGTTTTATACAAACTCTTATAAGATATAGTATTTTAGGTAAAATTAACAGCGGATCACGAAAATAGAAAGCTTAGTAGTTCTAGTAGTGTTTCTAATCAGAGTAACAAAGATAAAGCATCGCAAACGATTTTACAAAATGTTCAGAGTCACTTGGTAATTAATTTGATTTTGTTATTTTGTAATATATTAATTAACACATTCGTAGGTGCAATATGAGCATCGTCCTCGTACGGCGGATGAGATTACACCGGCCCATAATTACAATGGTGAAACATCACAAATTGAAATGAAAAATAATTATGTTTTGCCAGAAAATAGTAAGTACGGCCACTCTTTTATGGATATGTACGGCAATGCCGTAGATATAGAGAGTTCTCCAAGAGGTTCGCTTTTGGTTACATCAAATAAAACGTCATTCATTAAATTCTAATTTATTTTAGATAAACATATGGCTGATTTGCAAAGCTCATGTTTCCCAAAAATCCCAGGGTCTCCATATGTTAATACAGACGATCAGGTAGCATAAATATTATTAAAATTGATATACATATTTTCTGGTTTTAAAATAAATAAATAACTAACCAAATATATTACTAAGGAAAAGGCTGAAAAACAGCGACGCCAAGAATCATATCATGCTGAACTAGATCAGCAAATTCAAGAAAAACATCGTATGGCAGCGCTACATAAGCGAGAAGAACTAGAAGAAGATCGTCGACATGAAATCGAAAATCAGTTAAAAGATATAAATATTGATGAGAAGCATGTCTCAAGGCGTCAATCCTATTTGGGTGATGTGCCAAAAAGTATGCACTTTGTTTAAATATTTCGCTTAGACAAATTACTCATATATATATATATATATATTTTGCAGCTCAACGTGAGAAAGAGGATGAACAAACCCGAAAAAACTTTCAATAAATTATTTTCAGCGCCAGAAAACACAAATAAAGCTTAACCAAAAATAATATTATTAATTTGTGAAAATACTCTGTTGTTCATACTTCATTTATTTAGATAGTAGAAATGCATTTTTCATTTAGAATTTTAGTCTTTCATTTAAGTATAAATGCTTTTTTTAAAAGAATTTTATATTGAATATTGTAATAACAATAATTTGGAGCTTTAGCTTTTTAAGTAACTCAAAAATTAATGCTTCTAATAAAATAATTTTGTATTATTACTTTTGATTATTTCTAAACTACTTGCAGACAAAAACGGGGCTACCCTCCTATGTAGTTCACGATTTTATAAGACTGGTACGATGTGCAGTAGACGAAAATTAAATAGTTTGCGCATGTTCTATGCGCAAACCTGATTTATTTCTCGAAAACTAACTTGTAACTCTAAGGTTATGTTTTGTTTTCGTTAAATTTATTTGAAATGTTTGAAGCTCAGGAAATAAATGCCGAACATAAAGATTTAATTCACGATGTTGCATATGATTTTTATGGGCAACGCATGGCGACATGCTCTAGTGATCAATACGTGAAAGTATGTATTCAAATCGACATTAGCTACGGCATTTTTGTTTATACATGGTACAAATTGTTTTTAGGTTTGGGATCAAGACAAATATGATAAATGGCAGTTGACTGCAAGCTGGAAGGCCCACAGTGGTTCTGTATGGAAAGTTACATGGGCGCATCCTGAGTTTGGTCAAGTATTGGCTACATGCTCGTTTGATCGAACTGCAGCGGTATGGGAAGAGATAAGTATGTGTAATTAGAGATCTAATTATCTGGTATAAAAATTGAGAATAATTCAAAAATATGTTTTGATGCTAAAGATATTTGAAATATAAATATACTTGCAATATAATTTGTTCTTGAATGATACAAATTTTAAATCATCAGAATGTCTAATATCTAGATATTTGTATATAATTAACACCAGTATAAGTATCCATGTCTCCAGTCGGAACTATAATATATTTCTTCGAAAGATTAGCCTATATTTAACTGTAATTACTCTGTGTCTGGTGCAAAATTAAACTGGCTTATTTCAGTTGTTTCTTAAGAAACAAAATTATATAATTGTTTCAGCACTATATTACAATGTGTAATTAAATCATATTACCGTTTTAATCCATTGTAGCCCACCTTTTTCTAGAAATCGAAAATTGAATAGTTTTAGTTTAGAATATATAATAAGTATTTAATTACACACAGCAGATATTTTCACAATGTCCATGCCCATAAATATGTTGAAAAATTCTAAATAATTCTATTACAACTCTTATTTATTTATACAAGTATAATTGTTATATTTTCTCTAATCCTAGAGTTTTAGTTTCTCAGAGATGAAAATGTGCTCTTAAAATATGTATATATTTAAATAATATTTTATAATGTAATTTAATCCTAAAGTACAAGTAAAGTACAGCAGTTATAAAGTCAAATTAGTAAGCATATATATTTTTAAAATTAAAAGTTGGAGAGACTCCAGGCCCGGGTGAACGAGGTATTCGACATTGGGTGCGTCGTACGAATTTGGTTGACTCTCGAACATCTGTAACCGACGTGAAATTCGCACCGAAAACTCTAGGTCTACTCTTAGCAACCTGTTCGTCCGACGGTGTAATTCGTATATACGAAGCACCGGACGTGATGAACTTAAGTCAGTGGACACTACAACACGAAGTTATTTGTAAATTGCCTTGCAGTTGTCTAACATGGAATCCATCATTATCAAAGTAATTTTATCCATATAGTCATACTTTTTATACTATATGTACGGTATAATTGTTCATGTTTCTATTTAGAGTTCACCCACCAATGTTAGCGGTAGGTAGCGATGATCCCAACCCTGCAAATGGCGGTAAAGTATTCATTTATGAATACAGTGAGAACACGCGTAGATGGAATAAAACTGAAACAATGAGTACTGTAACAGATCCCGTTCATGATATTTCATTTGCACCTAATCTCGGACGGAGTTTTCATTTACTAGCTATCGCAACGAAAGATGTTCGAATTATATCTTTAACGCCTGTTAGGTAAATTAAACAAACATTTTTTTTATATTGTAAATTATAAACAAAGGTATTTATTTATACTTTGAAATATATGGGCTGACTAGAAGTCTACATTTTCATATAATATCATAATTAGACATTTTAATAATAAGTCTTCCGTCGAATAATCATTGTAGTGAGAGTGCTGGGGTACCAAGTGGTCTAACTCGCCTAGAAACTCAAGTAGCTGCTCAATTCGAAGATCACGCTTGTACTGTATGGCGAATATGTTGGAACGTTACCGGTACCATTTTAGCCTCATCAGGTGATGATGGTTGCGTTCGGTTATGGAAAAGTAATTTCTCAAAATTTAATCCAAAGAAAGTGTATCTATCGAATTGCGTTTTTTCCTCCTAGTGAACTACATGAATTCCTGGAAATGTGTTGCAGTGCTGAAAGGTGACGGTACACAACCAGGCGAGTCCAACCGTGGAAGTGTTGCGCAAGGTGTTTCAGCGACACCATCTATCACTGCCAGGTATTACAAGCTCGGTACTATCACCAGTTCCCGCGAAGTTCCCTGGCACTGATGACGGCGCCAGAGCCATACTTTTCCGACCCCCCTCAGCCACTGAAAAATATAACGTCCTAAAACAAAACTGCCATTTTTATTAATTTTATATTGGATTTTATGGCACACATATTTAAAAGAATCTACAAAAATAATCATGTATACATCTTTTTTTGTCTATTATTGGTCGTAATTGAAAATAATAATAAATTCGATTTGTCTTTTTTATGGAAATACTTTTGAGTGGTACCTAAGCCTCTTTGTGAACATACAACGAAATTATGAATGACGCCAATTAGGAAGTAACATAATTTGGAGTTTAGAAAACAAAAACCAACACAAATGAATCTAATTTTGAAGATGATCACGTATCGGCCATATTCATTTAACCGCATTAATATATACCTATATAAAATTTAATAAATCAGAAGAATCCATGGCCATTTTCAGCCTGAGTCTATAATGTTTAAATGTGTGATGGTGTGTTGTCGTCCGTTAGCAGGTGGCAGCCGCCCGTCATCAAAGGCAGATTCATAAAGAGCACGTGGCTCGGAGCGGAGCCTGCGCTATCCGTACCGCCTCCCCCTTGTGCACTAAATACTAAACTATTTCACAAGAAGTAACAACAGTTATGTAAAAAAAATTGTTGCTTATTAATAATCAATAACAATAGCAACTCATACACACTTAAATCATTTTGTTCACACCATCGCGGTTTTTACTCTTGGCGCTTGTTAATATTTGGTTTTATTTATTTTATTAATAATACGTTTCAAAACGTAACCCGTTATAACAAATATACTGATAACTAAGCTTGAACGCATGAGTTAAACATTTAATCTATAATTGTAACCACAAAGATTAGTAAATAATTATTTATCCCGGTTACGTTTTGGAATTTTCTACATATCTTTCTAGAACACGTAATGGACAGATTCACCATTTTGGATTGGAGGAATACCTTAAAATAAAAGTACTTACATATATATATATATATATTTCATGTAAATTTTTATGCAATTAAAAATTCTATTACACGAAAGTATAAGAATTGCATTGATTATGTTTTAGACCTCCAAATTAATATGGTGTACACCCTGTGACGTCATTCTAGAATGAGAAGCATGCTTTTTGATTTGTTTCATTATTTGTGTTTTGTTGGTGTCTTTGTTGCAGCAGCATGAGTGCGCGCACTGTTAGGTCTGCTACATTGTCGCTTGGATGCTACCAGCGTTTGGTTCCCATTCAGCCTAAAACAATCACACCTTACCTATTCAGGCTTCGTAAAAGTTTTAATTCTATCTAATTTCTAACAATTTTTCTTTGTTTATTACCTTAATTATAACAAGTATTTCTTATTTTTTAGTTTGTTTAACGTGCAGGGTTCATTGTCAGTATTAAATGGTGCCTACCAACCTTAGAATTTTAGACTCTTTTTTCATTATTATTTTTGATTTATTAATACGTCAGTATTATTGTCGTCTAAGTTTTCAATCATTCAAACTACACTCTTCAGAACTTCCGTTAATCGAAACTCCACTTAGCAATTTGTACTTTAGTTCGAAACATCTGATCTATTCGAATGATCGAGTAATTCATTAAATTGTTACATTTAGAATATTTATTCCTAAAGTATCGCCAAAAATATGATGGCCATATTTGAAGATATTGCTCAGGAAGTTTTTATTATTTTTACAATGACAATAAAAATACTGATATGACATCCAAATAATAATAAATATATTTTATTTTAAAAATTGTTTATTGATAATTGATATCAACACAATTCTAAAATTCGGTAGACGCCATGGTATTAATTATTATTTTGGAGAAAAATAGTAGCAAGTAGAAAAGGAAAGTGATAAATTCCTGTCAATAATTTATTATTAATTATTTACCCCTTCATTTCTAATGACATTTGATATTTGTATATTATATAATAAATATTATTTTAAATTTTGAAACATTCAAAGAGTTAAGTTGTGTCGTTTTATTTATAATAATTATTATAATTATAGTATTATACTGATGCTGACGCATATGCGGTACAAATGGTGAACGATGACTCTAGTAATTTCATTTATTTTGCGAAATCTGATCCTGGTGCTCTAGTTGTTAACCGCTCTGCTTGGATTGTTGAACGATGCAAAATCTTTGATCCATTTAAACTGAAAATAAACATTGGATTCAAATCAGTTGTTAGCTGGGTAAAAGTATGCAATGCATTCATTACCTTAGAACCATGCGAATGCATATATTTGCCGACATAGCCAGCTATACATCTTGCAATCGGTTCGTTCAGGAGATTTTTGTCTTGTTTAGTCGTCGATACACCTTCTACGGAACTTTTCCGCGTCGCTGTCCCACAAGACCGTTTGATTTCACTTGGGGTCGTCGCAGGCCGGTGGAAACGAGGTATTGCACAGTGTCCAGCACCAGATGTACCACTAGTTCGATGAGGCTTTGGCAGTGGCGGAGTCGTTATTGTGACAGTCTGTGTTCGCGATGTACAACTTTTGGTGCTCACAACGGGCTTCTTGACCTCGCTCTTTCCACTGCTTCCTTGTTGGCGGTGTTGTGGTTGCTGGTCACTAGATGTGGACTGGCATATCATCAATCGATGATATGATAAGCGGAATACATCTGCAGTGGTGTACACTCGACTTTCTTATATGTATATATGTATATTTTTTAATTATGGTATTTACATTTGAAACCAATATATGAAGATTATGCAATACGTATAGGAAAGTAAATAATGTAACGAGCACCGATCCTGAACATAATTGTGTTTAATAATTACCTTCGCCGTTTAACAGTTCGTTGATTTGCTGTGCTCACGGTAGTAGTCCGGGTCTGTGGCGCTGACTTCGTTCGTCGATTCGGCAATGTACCTTGCACCGTAGTCGCTGTTTCGCGCTGTGAAACTTGTATTCGCGGCGTAGATGGTTTCTTCACTGACGTATTCCTTAAGTTGTATGTTTTGATTATGTTGCGAGTGCCAACAACTCGTAAACGAGTCGGCGAATCTTGCACTTGAGCTTTCCATTCTTTCGTCTTCGCCGCCGTAGATATACCAACGGTTTTTGGTCGAATTACTTCGCACGCCACTGGCGTTACGCGGTTGGAATAAGAGGATGCTGGTCTTTGATTGTGTTGCTGCTGCTGATGATGATGGTGATCTTGTACTATTAGCGTAGCTTCTTTGACCATACGCCGGAATGAGAGGATGTTAAACATACCGGCTATAGCACCGTATGGTTGTGTTTCTAACTCGTATTCTACATGCGATAGTTGCATGTTTGACAGTTTTGTGATTTCTTTTAATAGCTGCAATAATTTGTTTCTTCGTTCATTTATTGGTAAAATTACAGTATAACACACCATTTTGAAGTTCACTAACATTTGGTATTTTAATTCAAATAACTAACATGACCTATAAGCAATTGTCGTAGAGCTTTTTTTATTTTTCGTCTAATTTATACTTCCGTTAAATGTATTCTGTAAATGTGGTGTGTTATACTGTTATATATTAATTATTGAGAATCGTACAATATGTTTCCATTCTTCATCTAGTTCTTTGAAACCAGTTGTACGCAATGGTTTTTTATTTCGATCAGTCACCCATGGATGACGAACCAGTTCGGTTATACGTAAACGTTTGATAGGATCAGGAGTTAGTAACCGTGCAAGCATCCCACGAAATTCTAGAAATATCCATTTGTATGCATATAGTTAGTAAATATTAGTATAAAGAACATAATGAATATTACTTTTTTTTTAAGTTTCCACTTAAAATAAAATATTTATATTTACTTTGCTAGATTTAAATAGACTAAATAATTTGTTACTTATATGAATATAAAATATATTTAACCTATTGTTGTAGTAGTTAAACACTTCCGGTGGGTTGGAGTTAGACCACGATTGATTTGAGCGATTAAATTTTTTCGTTTATCTTGAGGGGTTATGCGCGTATCTCGGGGGGACAAGAAGGGTAATTGTCCCATGACCATCCCGTAGAAAATGACACCTCTGCACACAAAAAATGATTGGTTAATAAGACAAGGGTTAAATATTTAGAATATGTGTTTACAGACAAACTCCAAAGATCAACTTGTGGTCCATACAGCTGTCCAGACACGAACAACTCGGGCGCAGCATATTCCGGTGAGCCACAATGTGTACGAAGCAGTGCACTGGCATGCCAAATGTTACTCAAACCAAAATCTACGATTTTCAACTGCGTTTTCGTTTCATTTAAAATGATATTTTCCATTTTCAAATCCCTACAAATTATTATTAATAATATTATTAATAATATTTTGAACTACATGAAATAAACTTATATAAAAATAGATTTCGAGAATTTTCAAACAATAGACAAACGATTGTAATGTTAGACTGTGTTTTTTTTTTGTGTAATCATTAAAATGATATACGAGTTCAATGTGACGCTAAATGGTAAATTAAAATTGGTTTCAGAAATTGTAGTGCGGATAAAGTTCTTTCGCGCGTCGACATTCAGTCACTTGGGAAGCGCCCCAGTTCGAGCTGACTATAATTTATGATGATTGATAATTCGTCCAGGGGGTGAAGGGAGGGTCACATCGCACGACTACAATTTGTCCCTAGCAGACAGGCAGTGTGCAAGGAAATGACGTTACAGGATTGATATATAAATGGTAAATTTCAAAAATCGATTGTACATTTATACAAAGGTTTCTTAGAAAAATTATCCTATATTATATATGTTCCGTTTTTATTATATTTTAAACATATCTATACATTTTAACGCATTGATAAATATTGAACATTGAACTTTTCGGTCAATTGTTAAAGACGACACTGACCTACAAGAAAACCTTTTGAATTTTAATGTGTGTGTGTCTGTGTGTATGTGTATGTGTGACAGGGAGTCATCATTTTTGAACGCCCTCATGTCGCATGCAAGGTCAATGGTAACACAGAACACGATTGTGTGTACCTGGCGTCCGTAGACGATGGGCTGTCCCGTATCTGCCAGTAAGCCTATAATTTCACCAAGTCTCGATGGATCGTCCATTAAAATTTGAGCAGCTCCCGCGGCTAACGAGTAGATGTTGAACACGGACAACGAACCCCTCGACAGGTATATCTATCCTTCTAAATATGTCTCGACTGAATTTTCTTTAGCGTTTTTAAACATACAATATGCGCACCCTGTATTCTTTGTGGAAACGATTAAACAGCAAAATGAAATAATTTTAGTGAAATGCAGGTAAATAATAGGTCAAATCTCAAATGACTAGACTAGAGCATCATTTATTTCGATGTGCTCTTGCATGTGTGTGAGGGCGGACTGGGTATAGTGTCTAAGAGGCGGTGATAGATGAGACCTCAAGAAGAAAGAACCATGTGTGTGTGTGTGTGTGTGTGTGTTTGTGCGAAGTGAAAGAGGGTGGTTTTACAGCGTTTTATTTATTGCTCATTTCATTTCGGTAGGCGCGCATAGTCACCACCCTACGCCATTGGTGATAAATAGTGCCACAACTTCACCAGCCGCCACACGGACATTTTCATCGTGTCTATGCATTTATACTAGTTTGATTCGAAACATCATTAATAAGTTCTATACTAGATACATATATAGCACTTTCGCTACATGCAATACTTCATTTAACATATAATTCAATATGATCGAACCATCTGCACACTATGTATGACATTTACCAATAAAAGAGATAAAGTTCTGCAAAAGATTAAATCAACGAATCTATCTAACTAATATTGCTGAAATACTGAAACTGGGTTTAGTAATTAATATCTCATCCTGTCATCGTTGAACTGTTATAGGTCTTAAAGAGAAATATAAAAAATGAATTGTCGTTAATATTTAAACTGTCTATAAAATAATCTACAATCAATTTCAAACTAATCAAGGCGATTGTTAAATTATATAGTCAGAACATCATGGGCACGTGTCGTTGAATAATGTCAAGTCGCCTGTGCTTGACTTGGAAGTGCATCGACCTTCGATGTTCTGTACCTATGTTCACTATGTATCGGTTCATAACTTGTAGGGCAATAATCTGTATACAATGGTCTGTGGCAGGCATAGCACTAGCACAGAGGAGAGCACGACCTCAGTCGCTTGTTCTGGATGACCTTATGGGCTAGCTTGCTTGCGTTACGTTGTGTTGTGTTGGACTGTGACCGTCCAATTCGATTTTACGACCAAACGTAAATGGATAATCACGGCTGTTAACCCAGCTAAGGTAATAGAAACCGGAACAACGCAATACTAATTTATATAACCGAACATAATCGGTTACTAATTTATTTTCTTTAAAAAACAAACTTTGATGCATTTTCTTAAAACTAAATCATATAACTAGAGGTAGAGGTATTATTAAACTCTACAATAAGCTATATACATACATACATACATACATGAAGTTCGCATCGAACGTAATAAAAATCATTATTACAATGCATCTATGTATTTAGGTGCTGTGCTACTGAGACAGAAACGAATGCATTAGCAAGGATCGAATAACGAGAGTATTAGGCTATATAAATCGTCTTTTTATCTTTTCACAGCCAGAGTGAACGTGCGGCTGTATGGTGTATGAAGCTATAAACAACTATGTTACAGCGTAATTTCGTATCGATAAGCAATTTAATCGGTCAACAACATGTTTCCAGGAGAAATGGTTACAATGAATATAAATCGCGTTCAATTATCACACATTTTACACGTACTTTTAGTGGTTTACAACGTTATTCCACTAATACCGCAGTTGCAACGAATCCAAGAATGAATAATATATCATCATACAACACACACACTTTATCATACATTTGCAAAACACATACTTGACATTTAAATTAAATTTGTTTATTATAATAATAATAATAACAAACCAAAAACCTACTCAAGGAATATCATTATTCCTCGCATAGTGTTAACATTTCACACAAGTAATTCCTTTCAGTTTGTCTGCTCGAGTTCGAATAGCGTGTTTCCTTGGAAGGGTGAAGGCTAGTTGTTGAGCAGATATTGGTTAAACGGAGTGATTTATTGCGTCATTAGTTGGACCGAACGGCTGATGCCACGGAATGCCAGTGCATCGAGATAGATCTCCTCTTTCGGCCGCATCTTCCAAAATATATGACAATTATTATTCATAGGTAAACAGTTGCATAAAAGTATCATTTCTGACTAACAAATAAATCTAAACCAATATAACTTATTTCAGAAAAGATGAACAAGTCATCCAAAACCCAGGTACAATCATTGTATAAGTTCTTTAACATCAAAAAGAAACCAATGACAACAATTTATAAAACCAAGTACTGTGATTCATACAACTCGCAATACACACAAATATTGAACCAAAATATTATTTCATCTAGTCGAGTTAAAATAACACTAGGTAGAAATCGAAGTCATACAACTGGGTGATTCGTTAACAAAACATAAAATTGGAAGCTGCTTCCCGCATTTCATTTTTCAAGTATGAAAAATGATTGAAATCAATGTTTGTTAAAATACAAATGACAGATTAGTATACGAAAAAAAATAAAAATAAATAAAAGCGTTCGTGTAACAATTCAGCTATTGGTATTAGGTATATAATATTACAGTTGTGCAAGAACCCAAATAACTTTATTTGTAATCGCGTAGGTATATATTTTGGCGTCCGATTTTTCTTTCTCGAATTTTTTTATTATTCAATCGTTTCTGAGCACTTTGAAATCAGTGATGCTGTGTGCAGAATGGAAATGTACGGTGGATGGATAGAATGCAGGCAATGATTTCGTCCGTAAAAACCCCAGGGGAAACGAGTGTACGAAACGAACGGGGTATATATACTATATTCGACGTGCTCTTGCAGCATGACGTCAGGGGAGGAATGAGAATGTGTGTGTGAGGCACTATTGGTAAATATGTGTGAGTTGGAAAGAGTGAGAGCAAGTGAGTGAGTGGAATGCAATCAGGTTGCGCCGGATCCGTAGATCCGATTATTGAAGGGCCGGCTCAGGAATTTCCGGTGCGCGAACGATTTTATTTCAAAGCTGCTATTTGAGTCACTCACATCACATACATACATATACAGGATCATTGATAAATGACGTATTATTTTATTTATTTACTGCAAATAATTGCTATTTTACGCCGGATTTCACAAATCATTTCCTAATAGAATCTAATTATATTTTTAAAAGGAAATTATTTCGTAATTTTGAAATTTATTATCGTCAAGTTTTATTTTTGGTGCCTGGTAATAGGTGGCAGTATATAGCACGTTTGTTGTAGTAAATTTGTTAGAGAATAAATATGTACATATAATGTACATACTTTTGCGTTGAATGCGGATCACGATCTGATTATTTGCCATACAGATTATGTTTAAGTGTGTGCGTATGCATTATCAATTACATAATCAATGATGATGGATTACCTACGTATTACGCGCATTTGTTATATAACTTTGAACGGTAGCTGAGCGTATTTTGCATGTAATATCGAAATTAACTAATAATAAAGGTCATGGTAATAAGTTGTCTATATTTAAACGCATTCGTATCAGAGTGTGCAACTGCTATGATATATTTTGATTGCGCTGACCTACGGCTTGTTCAATCAACTAATAAACATTAAATGTTTATAATTTAGGGAACATTTCATGACTGTTATAAATGCTCATAATGGATATATGTATGTATGTATGTATGTATATATGTATGGTTCAATTACATGTATGCATGTACAATTGAAGGCAATCGTGAGAATGTCGGAGGAAGACAAAAGCCACTACCACCAACACATGCCCAAAGACACTAATTGCGTTTGATGTTTAGTGTAGTAACTTTTCTGGGGTTTGTGTCTCGGATCGGACATTCAGTAGCCCAAGCCATGTGCGACTTACGATTCGCTGTAAATTCGCACAAATTGGATTCCGACTCGTAGTCGGACAATCCGAGTGCTTTTCGTGGGATGTGGAACTGATTAGTCGCACCTTACTTGAGTACCTACTCACTGAGGTGATGGACGAATAGACATTATTCTAATTGTAAGTGGATCAAACAATACAGAACAAATATTACTCAACATGATTCGCATTCAGACATTTTCCAAACTTTATCCTCATTTATGACTTATTTTACTAATTCTTTTAAGAAATAGGTGGAACTACAAACAACAAAATTTGGTTTGAAACGCAAATTAACAACATTTGGTTTACATACATACATACATATAAAATGTGGGTCAAGAGAGCAATTGAAACTGTTGTGTTAGTTAAACAAAGAATAGTATAATAGTATGGTGGTTGTAGTTAATATGTTTTGTTGATAGTAGTAAAGTTGGCATCACATTTGACGGGGTATTTGTCGTGCTTAATGTTTGCAAGAGCCACTATTAGCGCTAAGCACAGGTTTCCAATTTGGGTGCGTTGTGTAGCGTGTATAATGAGTACCGGAGGAGGGAGCCCTCCCCACGCCGCGGTCGTATTTGATGTCGAGTAATTAACCTGCTAGTTGAAGTCCCTCGTCAATTGGTACAGGCGCTTACATCGACCAATCAATTATTGTCATCCTTTACACGATACACTCACGCGCGTTTCTAATAAAAATGCATAACTTCCCATCTTAGAAACACATCACAAAACAACAATTATTCAATTAACAATTTCCACTCACAATTAGTAATAATAATAATAAAGCTATCATAAATGCAACAACATTGATTTAGTTTAAAAAAAAATGTTACTTCAATTTTCGTTATGGAATATGAATATATAGAGTGCTATATATACCCAAAGAAAGGGTATAAAATCACGTCATACATACATACATACATACATACAGATATATACTCGCGCGCGGTGAAAATCTAAAAGCACAACGCACGAACGAATTCACAAGCGAACTGTGAAATATCACGTTAAAAGCATTCACTCATGTTCGTAACTTATACAATGCACCACACTGGGTTCTGGATGTGAAGTTATATTATTATTATGGATGATGTGAAGCTGCTGGGGCTGGGAAGGGAGACTTTTTTTTCGGATAAAACCAAATTTAAACACTTTCAAAAGCCACTAACTGGAATTTTAAATGTTTGTTTTTGATCGAAACTTATTTTACCATACTACTAACAAATATTAGTGGCTGCTTCATTTCCATATACACACAACTACGCAATAGTATATAAAACTATTTACTCACTCAGTTTCCTCAAGTATTTTATTGATACCCTTTAATTCCTATGTATTTTATTTCAATTTAAACACGAATGTTTATCATATGATAATAAATAAATCGATAAAACTACTTCTGAATAATAAATAGGATTGATACACCTATACTGTCATTAAATGCCATATAAAACTATCCATTACAATGTAATTGTTATTCGTATATACGTTTGGCATTTGTTCTCTTTTAAACAATATCGTTTATTAATTGTTTATAATTAAAATTTCGTAATTGTGTATAAGTTAAATATATATGTAGGTATGTACCTAATAGTAACTTTCGCTATGTGAAATCACATTTTCATTTGGAGGATAGAGATAATTAAAAGTCTCAAAGATAAATAAAAAAAGAAATCTATTTACCGGTGAACGATTCCTACGCTGTGCATGTAAGCCAATGCAGATACCAGTTGTCTTCCGAATCCTTTGGTTGATCTTTCTTCCAACTTACCACCATGTTGAGCTTTCATAAATGTACACAAGTCTCCACCATTTACCAGTTCGGTGACTAAGTAATAAGTTGAATCATGCTGAAATAACAGTATAATTAATGAAACGTTTTTCATTCAAATCTGCGATCATTTTTCAAGTTTTATAAATGTTTTTGAATCATACTTGGCAGAACAGTATTATTTGTAAAACAAGCTACCGATGACGGAAGAAGAAACAATAAGAATTAAATTACACAATATAATCCGGCACAAGTTGTTATTTATTGAAAATACGTTCGTATTTTAATTGAAGCATGTTCTGTGTAATCTCTAAAAGAAATAAAACCCACCAACGGCCAAACGACAGAAAGACAGACGAAGAAGAAAAATAAATAAATACGAGAAAAGTATTAGGGGAGAGATATGAGATGGTGAGATGCAAGCGAAAACGTGGCGATTTTTATTCTGACGCTAAAGTAGGAAATGAGACGAGAGTGCTCGTAATGAGTTCCTCTCTTCGTGTGCACTGTTTTGGGGGGAGAGAACACATACAGGAACAAAAAAAAAAAAATCGACACACACACACACACAGAGAATCATATATATATATATAACGAAAAGAGAAATGCATTTCGTGTTGGTGGATCGATGCTGGCAACGCGTAGCGGCTAATCTTCGATGTAAAATATTATGTTTGTACACCGCACTCGCAAATAAACCCCGTTTAATGTTGGGTAATTTATTTTTTGTCCTGAAAGTGCTGTCGTACTTTAATTGTTTGCTGCATTTACTTTATTTATTTACTTGTTCCACTTTTAATGGGGGAATAAAAGTTATATCAGTGTCAAGCTGTTTGTAATTGGTTTCGGATTCTTTATGCATTTCTTAATATAGTTTAAATACTTACACTACTAAACTAATGGTACCACGTAGCTGGCTAATAAATTTCTAGCTTAGGTAATATCTCAACAAATAAATAGCATTTATGATAGATCGGCTATATAATACATTAACAAAGAAGCTACAAGTACTGGCGTATTTAGACTGTAGGCGTTAAAACAATAATTATTTAACGGGAGGGGATTATACCTACGTTGAAAGCGAACACGTTTTGACGATGTGCATTATTATATAAAATAATACGCTTAATATTTTACCGAGGAACGATTTGTCAAAATTAGAAATGCAGCACACTGCGAACCCTTTAGCACTCCTTAAATTTAATAACAGCAACATAAATAATAACACGACGCGAGGCGAACGAACGAACGAGCGAGCGAGCTAGTGAAACGTGTGTCCGGGAGCAGTACCGATTTCGCATCCATGAGGGACTGCATCTGGTGCCTCACATCAATAATGTACAGGGCCTCTTCGTCGTATCATCCCGCTAATTATTGAACACTAGATACACATTCTCTAAGCACTTTTTACCAAATATTGACGACAATAACAGCATAAAGATCGTATATAAGTTTGTTGGGCAACATCAAAGGGTCATCTTTGTCTAGAGTAATGAGGTTACAGGTAACAATAACAATCAGTGAACCATGACGGTTGTTGCCTGTGGAGTGAAGTCGCTTAATCACCAACGAGTCTATGTATGTATGTATGTAGAGAAACACCGTACGTTGTGCGATAACGCAGTTAGACAACTTCTTCGCCTATGTTCATATTGCAATTGCGGGCGCCACACACACACACACACACACACACACAGACACACACATACCTGTATAGTTTCAAACAGTGCTGCAATGTACGGATGACTGAGTCGTGACATGATTTTCGCCTCACGGTGCAAGTTCCGCACCACGTAATCCTCGGTGATCTCTGCCACATTCATGACCTTGATTGCGACCTGCAACAAAGACACAAGGACTTTAGGCAGTTATTAGCACGCCAAACTAGACGATTAAACTTATTATTTTGTTTATTTACACTTGATCTTAAAGACAAATATAAAACTTGGAAATAGTTTCAAAACTACTTGCAATAGTATAACTTGTAATAAAGTAAGTGACGAAGAAAAAGAAAAAAAAAAAACTGCAACAAGAATTGCACCGTCAGTTAAGTGATTTGCATATATTGCCAGGCTGTTCAGAAGTTGAAGTACCATTGCATGTTGAAACTACGGCAGTTACAAGCACCTTCGAAGTCATAAAGCCTTATTATTGAATAGAAATGACTACTAACCAAACAAGCAACTCCTTGCTTGCTTGTTAACCAAGCCATAGCGCGCCTCTTCCGCCGCGGCGTCTCTAGCTACTGCAAAGTTCCGTGTTATAATATTATTTCAAAGAGTATACAGACGAGAGAATAAATTCATCATTTGTTGGCGAAAGTTTTCGCCGTTTCGCACAAAGAAAGAGGTAAAGCATCCTCATTCTCCTACGTTATTAGCAGAATGCCGTGCGATTAATTTATAATAACTGACACGGCGTGGCAAAACGAACATTTTGATAAATTAATGATGGAATGAATTGTGGTTCAGCAAAAAACGACTAAAGTCGAATGCATATTTAACACGAAAAATAGCATGTACATTTACTCAGTCAAAGAGAATTTTACCACAAAGCAATTAGATTTCCAGATTTACAGCCAGTGTTGTCGGTGGCGTATCTGATGTAAAGGCAGACCGGAAACGGTAACTCGGTGGATACCTACGTATACATACAATAATCATAACGATGTTCGCGGCACATCGTCATCGCAGTAGTAGTAGTAGTAGTAGTAGAGGACATCAAAGTGTTGATTATAAATTTAAAACAACAACATTCACGGCGCCCCCTTTGATAAGTGTAGGTACGCGGATCTGTAAACGGCATAGAAACACGACGATGAATGCGATGCGATGAACTCAACAGGACTATGAGCTGATGGAGATATGGAGGAAATCGTGAACGATGCCATCGCTTTGTCAACAACCCACAGCTACACTACACTACACTACACACAAACTGATGACATTTTCCCATGGGTTTTTTTTTAACCCGTTGTTTCATAATATTTCCAGTCTGCATCAAATGCACAAACAGCTTCCTTAGTCACTGATTTCAGCTTTCTGCAACTCTCCACTAAACCATTACATTTGAAATCAAATTTTATTTATACAAACATGCTTCGTGTATCAGATAAATGTAAAAACAGTGAAAACCTATCATAAAAATAATCTAGATTAAGATATCTGGTAGGTATCTAATCATCATAAATAGTTGATACTTATAGTAGCCTCTGGGTATCAAACATTTTATTTTCTTTCGTTAACTGCTCAGGATGCTGTGCCTAATAAAGCAGAATCATCAATTGGTCTGGTGTTGATGGGCGAGACGATTTCGTATTATATAGACTGCTGCGATTACTGGCGGGCTTTTACGTATATCACACCGAGAAACGGACACATAATCACAAACAGAAACCGCTTTACACTGCTCTGCTCACATAAAAATTATCAATCCTCTCGTCATCCGTTCATTACCGGAAAATGAGAAACAGTCGTTGTCAACATGCGCCACGAGTTCATCTCTATACACCATATTTGCTTAAACTTCACATAGTATAGGAAATTAATATGTGGCTATATAAATCTTAAAAATAAATGCATTTCATATGATCTTCCTGTTTACATTCAATAAACCAACAACGATAAAATATGAGAAAACTTTTAAAATAATTCAAATATGACTATACATCATCTACACACACACACACACACACACACACACACATATATATATATATATATATATATATATATATATATATATATATATATATATATAACTTCTAGATATTATTATAAGATAAATGATTTAGTATACTCGTAGCATTTATATCTGTTGCGTGATGAAACCGAATTGAGAACCGCTGAAATATGTGGTAACAAAGTGGTGCGAGGAAAATGGCATTGCCTAACTGGCAAGATCTCCTCTGCTGTCCAAGTCCATTGATGCCAACGGACACAAAAACACCAGCGCGATTTGCCTTATCGTCCGCGCATAAACCAGCAGCCCTTTATTGCTTCGTCGGTAACATCAGTGTGCGCAGGGTTGGTCGGACGCTTTTAAAAGCCCCAACCACGAAGACGATAGATATGGTCTGTCTAACTATACGATACATTCACAAGTCTATGGTAGTCTACAAGTTTTCTATAATAGAGCATGGTTTTAGGCTTTTGCGTATCAAAGAACTGGTGCTGGTTTTTAAATAGCGCCCCCTTCGGACGAGTCTGTAGAGAGAGACTGTCAGCTCTGATATTTTCAAACATTTGTTTTTACTGGTGGTGGTTATCTGGAGCAATGTCGTACACAGGGCAATTTGTTTCACACGCGAATAAAGCGATCTAAGCTAAGAAGGTTTACTTTGGTATACACACATGGACCAAGTAACATTTCTGCACAATACATACGAAATGGTCAAATTGTGCGGAAAATCTGCGTTGGACAGACCAGCCTGTGTAGTTTGGATATATTTATGTTGCTGTAATCGTCCGAGCGTTGTCGCACTCTGCAACGATTTGATACCCGTCCCTGGTTTGCTACAGAAGTAGAATATCCGCTTGTAATTGTTTTAATTGAAATTCCAGAACGGCTGGCGCTGTTGTATACCGTGTCCCATGGGACACACAATGCAATCCTACCCCCTACGTTGTTAATCTGTCTTTGTTATCTCGTTGTCTCTTATATATATATATATATATATTCTCACTTCTTAATTTCGCATTTTGGCCCAGTGTGTTTGAAAGAAAATCAAAATTAATCCTTGTGAAATAAATAACGATAGGTAGTTTTAGTAAAGTTGTGTGACAATTATAGCCTCCTCGGTAATATCACAATCGTTCAATAAATCTTGTGGCGTTGGTTGGGTTTCCGATCGGTGTTTGGCAAATAATGTTCTTGAGCACGAGACAAGAACAGGAGATACCCGGGCCAATTTAGAGGTAGTACACCGGATACAGTGCGCAGAATGCGTGCAGAGTAATAAGGGACAACAGTCAGTGTAGCAGTAACACAGCAGCAGGTGCCTTGCGCATCGGTCTCAACACGTATTTACCCGATCTATTATCAATTATCCTTTGATGAGGGTGTGCACACTAACGCCAGCCTGCCTAGTGCGCCACCACCGGAGATAATATATACAAGAAACTTTCAGGCCAAATTGTTAAAGTTTCAAGCGAGTTGCCTATGTATCACTTGTACGAAATTTTACATTTCTTTACAACATATGCGAATTAAAAGTGAACTTTCATCATCTGTAAATTGTATAGGTGATGGATGGCATTTTTGTTGAGAAAATGACTATAATGCCAATTATGTACCTATATGCTATAAAATGTAACTAGTACTTGGAACAAACGAATAGGAGAGTGTAGTCGAGTGAAATCGTTTAGCGGCAAATCTACTTTTGATTACAGTCGCGAACGGGTGCACGATTATAGGAACATGTTTCGAAGTGCGCTTCTGTATTATAAGGCCACTTAGTTAATTACACATCGCTTGCTAGGTGCGCTTTACAACTGCACACTTATTATACAGCATTCAAACTATTCCAACTCAAAACACCATTTAAAAGCTTGTGGATATTTATTCCATTTAGATGCTTTTGAAATCTGAATATTGACATTCAGAGTACATCACTAATAATATTATTATTATAACTTGAAAACAAATTGCGAACGAACAAACATATCTTATTACTTTATCTCCGTATTACCTTGGTGTCAGTTACATACTTTTTTTTACAAAAAATATACACACTTTTAAGAAAAAATAAAATAATATAAGTTGTACAACGCATCAATTAATTTACTTGCATCGCAAGACTGAAAACGAGTGCATGCCGTGTGCAACAACGACATTTTCTGCAATCATAATCGTATTAGCACACGACAACGAAATGCCGAATACGCCAGCAGGTTCGGTTGTTTGTCAAGATTCGTCTTTCATCGTTTATACGATTGCATTAGTGGTGGTAGAAATTGCACGCGAACCATTTTTGGTTTATCGATTGAATAACAATATGCAAGACCGACTTGCGCCTGAATTGCTTTCGCGTTTCGCGAACTGCGACTGTTGGTACATACATACATCATAATTTAAAAAAAAAGTGTTAGCATACAGTTAATCGGTCTTTTATTTGGTTGAAAGCGGAATATTCTACAATTAATGTTTACTAGAGCTTCGATTCTTTAAGTATATATATATATATATATATATATATATATATATATATATATATATATATATATATATATATATATATATATATATATATATATATATATATATATATATATATATATATATACTATATATATATATATATATATATAAATAAATGTATAATTCAACAAAGTGTAATAAATATTACTCTTTTATAAGTTGGGTAGTGTAAATTTCAAAAGATCTGCAATATGTTAGAGCATTTTAAAGTAGGAGCGAAATAACTTTAATAATATTATAGTTATTAGTGAGAGAATATAAGATTGTTGTTTTCTATTTCGAAATGCGAGTAAAAACAATCAACCCTTATTGTGGAAGATACACCTAATTTACGAGCCATTCTGACCATTAGGCAAATTGTCCAATTTCCCGATTGAGGACTACTGATTTATGTAAAACAGCCCTTACCCCACACCCCTTGTGCCCTTACGCTGGTATATAGCAGCGGTTGTGGCCACGCTGATAAAAAAATTGAAATGAGATGGAAATGAGTGCGAGTGAACAAATTAAATTATCCTATAAATCTACAGTCGACAGTCTTCTTTCCGATATCGGTTTATCGGAGAATCTAAAGGGGGTAAACGAAAGTAGAGGCCAGACGGAAAGAGATGGATGATGTGGTGATGGCGTTTCCGGTACAGTTTTAAGGGCTTTCTCGTTATATCCTGTGTATGCGGCGAACGAACGAACGAACGTGCGTAAGGATCCTGGCCGGAGGGTATCACCGCGAAAATACCTGCCAGAGAGTATGTTGTGTATTATACTTGTTAACGTACTGGCCAATCTCGTTATTTCTGACGTAATTAGTATCCAGATACTAGAGACGCTATCATTAAAACAATGAGGGTGCTATTACGAGTAGATTTTGTGAAAATATAAAAAAAAAATTCACCAATTGAAACCTTGAAGCGTAATCGACAAATGACATCGAGTATAGAGAAAGAATTGAAATGCCATCTTTAAAAAGTAATAAAGAACAAAAAAGCGCTATTCATTTATTTAATTGTCTAGCCAGAGCTTAGCAACACATTAATAGAGATATTTTGAAAAGAATACGGACTACCCGCGGCCCGATTAACAAATGAGTATAATCATAAAACAGACTGTTCTGTCATCAGTTGCAGCAGTCAGACGGGTGGTATATTTTTTCACAATAGCACCGGCACCGGTCGGTATCTATGTAGCTGGAGCGATGATGTTTCAGATGTCGCGACAGCGGAAAATACGTCGCCTCAAGCGAACACAGCGCGCGCGTCTGACATTTTTAATTAAAAGCTCTTCAGGTTTTCGCTCTGACTGTAGGTGTATAGTATTCTGTTGTATGTTTTGTGATACGCCGAAAACGGAAAGAAAGGGAAAAAGCGTTAAGTTTCACTGATTCTTTTCATCGAAATATTCGCAGCAATGCAATCAACTAATGGTGAACAGAGCAGTACTCGTGTGCTCAACTTATTCACGTTGCTTTGCTATTTTAATATTCGGATAAGTGCATTTTATTCAGTTTCTAATAATAATTATATATATATATATATATATATATATAGATATATATAATATATATAATATATATATAATATATATAATGTATTGAACTTCTTTAACACACACACACACACACACACACATATATATCTATATATAGATATATATATATATAATATATATATATATATATATATGAATAGATTTGAATAATTTTGAAAACTTTTGTAGAAAATTATAAATTTCCAGTTAGTTTCCTATGAAATAAATAACATGTTGTAAAACAATTTCGAGCTGTTTACGCACTATAATAATTGTTTTCGTTGGCTGTAGCCAGCAACTGTAATACGTTATACGGTTTCGACTGATTTGAATTTTACGTCGTATATTTTCATCACCGTTAATACGCTTGTCGCTGTAGCGAGAGTTAGCAGCGCGTTAGATTTGTGGTTGTTTCACACCACACGCATTCGTGTATCCCTCGGCAGAGCCAAACATAAAACAAATAGGTATGCCACAAAAGGAAAGGATAAAAAATAAACGTTTACTTTCAAGTACACTCTCTGCACAAGTTTTACATTTTTTGTAATTCTAATTTTGATTAACGTATGTTCTCAATGGGTAGCTGAGTTTCCTGATTAAATTATTATTGTTGATTAAAATGTATTCAAAACAATGTCAAATTAAGAGACTATTGTAAAACATATCCATTTAAACTCTAACGCAATCTAAATGGATCCAAATTACAACTACTATAGAGATTATCGAGTTTCATCAAATTTATAACAGAAGCCGTAGAAGCGTGCGTACATTACAAAATTTCAGAACAACGGAAAAGGGAGTGAAGATAGATGTAGGAGAGAGAGTGGCAGAAGGGGTTAAAGTTTGTCGGTGAGAGATTGACTTCGGTAACTCGCTTTAATAATCGACGAGAACGGATGCTACAAGTAGAGCGAACTGACAAGATAATGAGAGAAGCAGACAGAGAGATGGGCGGAATGAGATGACGACGACGACGAAGAAGAAGAAGAAGAAGAAGAAGACAAGCCACAGAATCAAATGAACGAGAAGCGGCAACACATACACTAAGTTGTCGAGTGTATTTCTATATAGAAGCCTCTGCAGTTTCCTTGAAACTATACTAGTGTCGCGAGAAGTAGAGATACTATATACGTATATGTATATGTATGGTATGTTGTGTATATCGCGCGCGCGGTCTTCGTGTGTATCGTGATAGACCTGTTAGTTATTAGTCTCTGGAGAAATTACTATTAGTGTTCCGGAGGCATTATGTAAAATACTCGGAACGATGCACTAACGCAACCGGAGAGAAGACAGTCAATGTTGGTCAACACCGTTACGCGACGTACTATTCGGAACCGATAAATATATTACCACCATCCACTAAATTAAATTGACTTTGGTTGCAAATTAGTAAAACACTTAAGGCTGTCGAAGCCACAACATTTCTTTTGACATGTATAGCGAAACCTCAAATCTACTCCACGAAAGATAAACACAACATGGTGCTTTAAGATACAAATAACTTGCGTCTCGATTAGTACGAAAATTACCACAGGATGATACGGGCAGATTCGTCACTTGTCCGAATACAAGACAGGATATTTAGGCACCCTGATATGGAAGAGGAAAATAGGACAGGGCAGAAGAGGATTTGACATTCTGTAATTACACACACACACACACACACATACAGATAACTAATAATAGATTTTAGCGGAAGTATAATGTTGACATGCACGCAAGCAGCAGTTTTCGAGCGGTTTCCATCGCCGGAAAATTAGTTTGTAAGCTTTGTACTATATGCTGGCTAGTGGCTGTGTTTGTCAAACACTATACATATATGATCGCTGTAATTAACGTACTAAAATCAGCGACCCATATGGTAACTAGTACGGGTACTAAATTGGTTTGAAATCTGCGCAAACACAAATTAGTAATGCATACGTATTTACATATACATATATATATATATCTACATATATACAAAATCAATGTGTCTATATATTGACATCAGTGTATTTGTGTAAGATTGTGTGTGAAACCCTCTAGGGACATTTCTCTCCCTCATTCTCTCCGTGCAGATAGAATGCGGCGCGGCGCAGCGTCGTCTTGTTACGTCAACAAAATTGCCTTCTCCATTTATCCACTTCTGTTTTCATCAAAATCACCAAATAACGAGCAAGATTGAGCTCAGCGTATATTCGCGCGCGCAAAGATCGCATCTCTTCCTTGGCTTATATTAAAACGTTCGCCCGGGCACGAATAATATTGTATATACATCAACAAAAGATGACAACTTTTACCGCAATAAATATAAACACAATCTCATATAAAAATAAGTGTCATTGAAATCTTCTTTTTTAATGATCACCTACTAGTTATTACAAAATTCTTTCGCGCAACATCATTACTCTTCTAGTTGTGAATTGTAATTGTTATTGGAGTAAATATATTGGTAAATAAAGATTTCATTGTATAATTTTGTTTTATCGACTGTGTACGTTAACTAGGGTGTTGGAATACGAGTAGGGTGAAATGATGGAACACGCACGTATATGTATATATATATATATATAATATATATATATATATATATATATATATATATATATATATATATATATATAGAGAGAAGTTTTGCTCGCGAAAGGGTTCGGTATACTGATTAGATACGCAAAGCGAGTCGTACGACTGGGAAATGGTTCGCTTTCTCAAACGCCGCGTTGAATTCCTTGTCCTGACAAACGTATTCATTACTCGAGCACACGATGTTCGTTATATAAATGCGTTGTAAACGTGTTTGAGGTTCATTCGCTGTGCTGATGATGATTCAGCGTCGTCAAATTGGTATTTAGTGTATGGAATTATCTAAAATCCTTTATCCGAAAAGGAGATATTGACCAAAAACGTCTTGATTTGTACTTAAATAACTTCCATCAGTATAGCATGGAAATTGAATGAGGAGTACTTATAAACAATTCAAATTCCTTCTTTAGGAGTAGAGAATTGTGGAAAAGAAGCAAATATTGAAATCTGTCTCATCACCATACTTCATGACAAACTATTAGTACTAGTACAATGAACCACATTCATTGATAATCGAATGCAAATGAAGTTTGTCAATGTAGCACACGTGATGTAGTGATGTCTCTGATAATTGAATTGCCATGAGAGTGAATTTAGTGCAAATTCAACATGCATTGTAATATATGTATTTATGTGCGGTGTATTAATGCATACACCTATAGTATACATATATTCATTAATGATTGAAACTATTTACCCAAATGGTTACAATAGCGTTATTATAATACAAGTAGGACAATTTCAAATGTGGAAAATGCGACAACAATAGTAAAAGTGCAAGTGAAATAAATGGCAGCATTTGTTCACAAGATGTTTCTAAGCAGTAGTTACAGTTTTTGGAGAAAAGTCATCATCAAGTCGTCACAGTTATCAATCAAATAACTAATTCCACTCACAAACTATCCAACTCATGTAACGCACCATTAATCATGTTTTAACTGCTAAAAGCTGCTCAACTTGTTGTTATCGTCCATCGTTTTCGTGGATTAACGATGCTGTGTGCAGAAAAACATTCCAAAGTGTTTCGAATTGCATCAGGTCTTTCTTATCAGATTCATACAAACATATAATTCCACCTTATGCGAGATATAGTTCGAAAGAAAGGTATGTGAATATCAAAGTGCAAAATTTCAACGGATATTTTGTCTAAAGTTTTCTTTATACGACACATAATGTGAACGTTAAAAGAAACAAGCGTTTGTAGAGTGCAATAACTTTGTCGCCAACATAGTGTTGCGTGTGTTTGCGTTTGTTGGCCATTTACATAAAAGTAATTTGTATTTGTGATATTTATAGCGCCACTCACATTTTTATATGAACTGATGGAGTTGTAGTGGTAGTGCGTTTAGAAACAACAGGAAATCTTAAGTATGTCGTTAAAGTCCATTCGCGTATGAGTATATACAAAAACAACGTAAAAACAAGGTCAACTACAGGAAATGTTTCGATGGTTATATTTACTATTTCAAACAGAACATTCTTTTTTTATATTATTGCGAAATCTAATTCATTATTCACACTAAATAATTATCAGTTATACATTATTAGCACAAAGCATTCAGTTGTTTGTCTGTATCTCGAATTGAAAAATGGTTTTAATAAAAAGGTCATTTTTCATCGCCCTGAATTCAAAAATAAAACTCATATACCCATTCGATGTTAGTCACTCCTTGGTCTGAAGATACTAAACAGATTTTCACCAAATTTGGTATGCATAATCTATGGGTATACTATATTCATGCTGTTCGCATTTTAAATCTATTGGTCCCTTTATTTCCGGAGTCCCAAAAAGTAACGACCTTAAATATTGACTGAAAATACTAACATTTAAGAGTGAAATATTGCATAACTTATTTGACTTTTATAGTTTATATACATATGTAATAACAGTAGGTGTTAATCATGATTAAATAAACAAACAAATTTCTCCATTAGATTCATGAATAGTGCCAATAAATTATCCTCAACAAAGGATCCATTGAAAGCTATAATCGAAGTGATTGATTTCGTTGATATTGTCATCAGTATCACACCACGCACCGTGTGTACGAGTTCTGTCTGAGGTAGTAGGTAATATATACACGCACTTTGGCAAACAACGCTCAAGGCCTTCTTCTTATACTGTTTGATACCCTGCTTAAAAGCGCACCGTTATTAGCGCCTCAGGTTCGCCGAACAGAGAGAACATGTGTGCCATCACACCACAGCAAACCAACCTCTTCAGCTACCGCCATTTGTAATTTATAGTTGTAGATAAATCACGCCGGAAATGCTAGGCTAGTGGTGGGTCGACACAATGATACAGTTAGCAGCAGTGTGACAACACGGTGGTCGCAACGACCTGGGCTCGAATTCGCAACTGGCAGACAGTTAAAAATAATCGAAATCTCGTGTCGAACGAATGGGACACCCTGCTTGATATATTGATGGACGGGCTGGCGTGTTTTGCATTAATTATTCACCAGCACCAATGCGACGGGGTGGTTGAACGATTGAACGGCTGAACGGCGGACACATTCGACGACGATTTTCAATTATGTCTAGTGTTGCGTTTCTATATCGGGTGGCGACACCTGTATCTAGGCGATATATCGCACGTGGTTTAGGGTCGCTGTGCGTGCAAATACACACACACACCACCCCTAACCTGTCACCCTATGTTCTATTTAGAATTAACTCTAGTATTACGTTGTGTTCTGTCAAACGTAACATATTCATTATTGAAGTTTCATTCGACAGATAGAGTAGGTACCTATGTACATACATACATATGTACACATCTTAAGATATAATAAATGTATTCGTATATACATATCAAATTATCTGATGGATTTAATTTAAACCAAACGAGCCTGATTATACAATTTACGCTAGCGCATGGACATGACCCCGAAGGGATGTGTGTGCGTGCGCATCCCTACTTTTTTTGTATCCGACGTCTATTTTTATTAGGGAAGAAGTCTCGCACCTGAGAACCCACACCGTTCGCGTACAACAAATATTTACACAACAACGTAATGACTTTACTACTACGAGACGAAGATATCGTGCCCTACACAAAACATACACATATGCGTGTGTGTGTGTTGAACTTTTATATTGCTTTCATGCTGATAATTTTTGATGTCAAGCGACGGGTTGAAATAGAACATGAAAAATAACCTTGCCTTACATTGATTATACCTGTTTCTCATACCGCATATACAAAATTACATTTTTCTTATAAATATATTTTATATAATACATAAACCCATGACCTCAAATATATTATCAAAATTCGTTTGTTTTCAAAACGTTACCAATCATAATATTTGTAAAACACTAGTATAGAAAGCATAGAGTCGTGATGTGAGCGTGTGTGTGTGTGTGTGTGTGTGAATGTTTGTAGATAGAATGAATGGCTACTAAGTAAAGTAGACGAGGAACGATGTGTGTATACGGCGATAGGGGATGGGATAACAAACACATGAACTTGGTAACATCTTTACTATTACGTTTAAATTTTTAAAATGGTTTGGAAACCCCAACACAAACAGAAACACACACACATTTCTGTATTGTATGATTGTACTGATCTACACAAACAAAATGATTGCAATATACGAGAAACTTAAATTACAGACGAAAATAAATAAATAACGCATTCTTTATACTAAACATCGGCCATGTGTTGGCCCTAAACTTTCTTTTACGTAGTCAGTATATTTGGATTCGATAGTATATAAATAAAAAATATTAAATGTTTAAATTTCAAGAAAATATTTTCATTCATTGTCCAATAAAATTGTAAAGTTAGTTTATTGTCAGATTTCCAAAGAAAACATATGTATTTTAGATTTTAAATGTTGGATTTTATAGTAGTATAAAGAAAATATCATTATTCATTACATATTTTTAAAAATTATTATGGCCGGGCATTTTTTAGTTTTCAAATTAACTTTAAACCAGAGAAAATATTTATATATAATATTTTAAATTATTTACTAACATTTGTAACGCTTTTTCACTAAACTTATTCGTAACACTGACAATAAATGTTAAATGTCAAAATATTTGAATATTTTAAAACAGTTGACATGCATAGTAGATACGATTTATTATATATAATTTTCCATACCTATGTAACTATGGCAATATAAATAGGATAATAGCAATTTTCTCGTAACTGGTACACTTTTTGAAGAAATGTTTCAAACAAAAGTTGTTCAAATCATTAATATCTTTAACTTTAATTATAACTATTTTACTGTAAGTGTAGCCGTTTCGAAGATATGCAAAAAGTGTCTCAAGTAAACATGCACTTCCGCTTTGAATAAGCTTTTCAAAAATAGGACGTTTTTCTCCCAGGCATATACAAATCTTAATTTTAAAATTTCATAATTTTATCTTCAAAAGTGTAGGTTGTAGAGCGCATACACACACACACACACAGACACACACACACACACAGACACACACACACACACACACACAGACACACACACACACACACACACACACACACAGACGTCATTCCAAAAATAGTCATACTCGATTCAGGGAAGGTCAAAAGGTGTATTTTTGTTTAGACTTTAACGTAATAATATTAAATTACTTCGTGAAGAAATAAATACAATAATTTAAATCAATACCTATATAAATAAATAGTTAAATGTCTCTTTTAAAAAAAAAAAAACATTTATAATAAATAGCAATGCCTTGAATAGTGACATTTATAAATTGTGAATACCAAATCAGTTTAGAAAACGAAGCATCATACAAACACACAAAATTGAATCATCTATATTAGTACATATATTTTTAGTCCACCACGAAACGACAAAGTTCTTTTGTGTCAGGCCATCAGCACGATGACGTTCGCCCTCGCACACCAATTATTAATATAGATATGAAGAAAAACGAATGAAAAGTTGGTTGCAACACAAAAACATTTATCAATAACTGACCTCACAGGCCGGGGATCGATAGCCGACGTTGGTGATGTTAGCCACACACCTGTGTCTGCGTGACAACCGAATGGACGATGAAAAATGCATGTGTGCATCGGTGGTTTTGTTTGAAATAGTAAAACGCCGCATGTCCTCGTCTCATTAAATAGTTATACTGTCGTATTATTATTATTATTATTATTATTCCGTTAACGATCTATTGCAGCGTTCTATGTATATTTGCACTCAATCTTCTATCGTTGAATTGGCGAATAAATGTAATTAAAAGTTTTGATGAAGATTACATTGCTTCAGGGTCAAACCAACTCTCAATAGAGGTCTCGATAACATACAAACTGCATGCTTCAGCCATTATAGTGCAACCGAGTGTGCAAATGATTGAACATTTTTGTGATTTATTTCGAGGCCGTTCCCTGTGCTTGTGCTTTGATGTGATTTTTCAAAGAATCATCATTACTTTTTCGCTGTTTTCTTCTTGGTTTTGATTAAGTATTTCTTCAATAGAAATCGAATAAAAACAAACATCAAACGTCGATCGACAAGCATTTATACAATCTTATTCCATTTGTGGGCCTCTTTTTATAATATTCATGTCAAATCAAAGAAAATTATGTTGACAATAAAGAAAATTAAATATTATTTAAACATTGATATAAAATTCTTTTGATCAAAAGGTGTATGTATGTATGTATGTATGTATGTAGTTTGTCTGTGGCAGAAATGAAAAGTAATCGTTTTATAAAAAGCGAGAATGTAACACATTATTCATTCGGGATTTTCAAATTGAATTCTTATTCGTTTGGTAATTACAATTTCAGATATTGCACTGTCAGTATTTATTATTCATTTCTATTGAATATTTAATAAATGTATTAAGATAATGAGAAATGCGACTGCTTAAATATATATTTGGCCATCAAAACTGTCTAAACTATTTGATTAGGGATAACTTTGCGGAAACATATATCTAGTTGGGATTTGTCTGCGCTGAATCAATCAAATTTCAGAAGTAATAATTAAAATGTTTCTCAACATTCTTCACTTTCTGAGATAATCAGTGAAAATTGCTATAAATATTTGATGGGTGAACACACGGTTGAAGGTCGAGTGGCGCTGACACGTTCGCAGCAGTGTCGGTCAACTCAACCTACTGGTGGCCCGGATATCCTCCCACGCAACGGCGCACTTGCAGAACGGTAACAATGGCCTACGAATGATACGCACTGTGATGCGTCTACCCTGGTCTGCCTGCCTGCCTGCCTGCCTGCTTGCCACGACACCTGTTTCCGTCCCACCTCATCAAAGCGAACAAGAAAGACATGATGATACCGTAACAGGTGTAATTTACTTAACGTTATGTTCGCCAGTCAGCTTTTCTTTTATTTTTTCTTGTCGAGTGCCGACCGCGACCATTTCAAATTCAATATTCAAATGAACCTTATTCAAACATTATTTTAATTACTCCAACAAACATTATTTGTATATTGTTACGGTGTTCTTCACACATCTAATTGAAATGAAGATAAAATTGGAACGAATTTACGGCAATTATTATTATCTTTCTTTCATGGTTTCTTTCATTAGTTACACACACACACACACATATATATATATATATATATATATATATATATATATATATATATATATATATATAGATATATATATATATATATATATATATATATATATATATATATATATATATATATATATATATATATTTATACATCTAGAGTCCTCAACTAGATTTATGAAATGTTTTCCTAATTTGTTATTTTTTCAAGAATACAACTGAATTATATTTAAATTGAAAATTACCATTATTGAATTAATGGTTTTACTATAGAAATAACTTGTTCTAAATTAGAAGCCAATAAAATTATCACAAACTTGGGAGTGTGCAGAATTCTAAAACTACAACTTTTTTAAATAAATTTTAACCGTGTAGATTCGGCGATTATATATATATATATATATATATATATATATATATATATATATATATATATATATATATATATATTTTTTATTATTTATTTAATTTTGCGTTTTGGGATCATGAAGCAAAGATCCTCTTAGGGCTTTGGAGGTCAAGTTTAGAACACTGTTGCTACATAATAGACAAATTTAAATATTAAAAATGTTAATTTGGCACACATGCCAAATTTTGGTCTTGCTTATTATTTGTATATTAGGTCTTTGTAGGGAAGATTATCATAAACCAAAATACTAATCAAACCCCCTCTTGTGCCGCGATTGTATTGCTGTCGTAAACGTATGATAACGGAACGAAATCGTCTCGTCGGAACGTGGACAACAGTGGGCAGAATAACGAACGGGTTGTCGAGCCCTCGGGAACCGTGTGCTAGCGTTCACGTCTGAATTATTTATAGGTGGTCGGTGCCCCTCCCATAACGAACGTTCGTGTACGTTATAAACATCGGCCTGGTGTGGAAACAATCTCGATAAGTGAAAGAATGCATGCATATGAATACGGCGGACACAAACTGAGCGAGATAGGATGAGTAGGGGTGTAATCATATTAAAATCAGGTGAATCATCAAGTTTATCTTGAACAGGTGCTGGTCAATTCAATTAATTGCTACTAGCAAGATGAAACATTTATTGATTTAATTGTTTAGAGTAGAAGACCACTTGATTTAGATAATTTTTAGAGAATTTTAAATTCTTATAAGTAAAATTGAGACAGATTAATAAATATTGTTTTGCGTGATTCATATAACAACTTAATACATTGGTAACGTGATGTTGGTTATTGCGCATCATGGTAGCCAATTATTTAGCATCCGGTGGGTATAAATAAGAAAGTCAACTGTAATCATGATTTTATCGATTCACTTGGCAGCTCTGACAGAAAATGATTTGAAAATAAAGCAGAGATGGCAGCGAAAATACAAATCGAAATGAAGAACGTTCATCGAGAACAAACTATAGATAATAAAATAAACAAACCAAAATGTTGGAAAAATACATAGTAGATACTGGGACCAAGACAAAACAACATTTCTCCCCAATTATCTTGGTTACATCTATTAGTTTAACTGTTATTTATTGTAATTGTGATTATTGTAAAATATGAATAAGATTCTATTGTATTTGGTGTAAATTGAATACAAAACTATAACGATAGTTTTGATTGCTTTTAAAGTATAAATCATTAATAAAGTCGGTCACCAAAACTGGAAGAAAATACTAATCATCTGACGAAGCATATTTGCTATATGACGGTAGTGAAAGAAAAGCACTGCACCGGATACAAATTAATAAGAACTTCCACCGAGAAACAAATCACTCTTGAGGTTTTTAGAAGCTTGAGAATTTCCGAGGAAAATAAATAAAATATACAAGCGCACACACACACACACACACACATTCAACAGAAGGGATCTGTAGACAGGTCACCATTTGGCAATATGTCCTGCGTTGTAACTTGGTTATGTTATGATGTCGGTTTTTTTCGCTCATCTCTTACTGTAACGTTTCTTCGTATATTATACGTTCGTTTGAGTGAACATGTGAGCGAATGAGCGACGAACGAAGATGCGACGTATGAGGGATGAGCGACAGGCCTACCGCGGACGTTACGGCAGATGACAAATGATGGGGTGAATTTAAAGCGAGTCTCTTGGGGGCGAAAAAATGAAATTACATATATACAGGACTGTGTGCAACAAGGATGAAAGAAGGAAATAGAATTACAGAGACTTTAACATAAAATAAATCAAATCTAAACTTTTTATACGCTGCTCATATGTTTAGCTACAATAATATACTGATTTAAGATTTAAAATCTATAAATATTTAATTTGCAAATTTATTCTCGCATTAGAGACAAACCGCATTACTTTAGTAGATTGCTTAGATTCAAAGCAGCTGAAATGTGTGCGGCTATATGACAAACAAGCATTCATATGCAAGTAGTTTTGCACACACACACACACATCAACACAACAACGGATATATTTATCAGCAATGTCAAGTTTAAATGCAACGTATCGTACAAAATGCACGTCGACAACAACACAAAACCATCCTGGAGTGGGTTGGTGTGTCTGTCTTCAATTGTTCCTCATCTACGTCGTCGCCATTGGGTCCTCGCTCGCTCATTATCATGCCGTTCACGTGCAGAGCTCAGAGCATCAGAAGAGGATAGACACCTCTTCATTGCAGTCGACCGGGGACCTGAGCCTGAGCCGGCGAAACATCTTCAGACGAGATGAGACGGACGACATTCAACTAGAATACATCGTTCGCTGGATAGAGATAGACAAGTCGCGGACAAGTGGTAGTACGGTGAAATGAAATGCGAACCAAAATAATACGATCGATGGTCGAAATGTGCTTTCAGTAGACGCGCAATTACTTACCGCCCCAAGAACACTTGTACATACATACATATCAGATTGATGTGGCATATTGTCTTGTTGCGTTTCTTCTCTATACTCGCTAATGTGCTTGTGTGAGTAAATATCATCGGGTTTACTTGCCGCATATGCTTCTCTATACACCCTTGTTTATTAAACTCGCTTTGATCTTTTTACAATCTCTACACTGCAGAATAACATAAACAAATCTTTAGTAAAGATATACGATAGATGTTTGATCATATATGCAGTGAGGAAATCATCACAACTAGAGTTGAAAAGTGCCAAATTTTTTTACCTCGCAGTTATATATATATATATATATATATATATATATATATATATATATATATATATAAAAACATCGCATAAAAGAGGTAATCAATAAGTAAATTGTTTGAATGAAGCGAAAGAAGTTTGTAAGGATAGAGTTGAATGGCGAAAGATTGTCAAAATGGGAATTAATGTAAAGGGTTTTCTGCCACCCCATATAATGGGAATAGGAATGATGTAAAAATCCTCGGAAATGAACGTTACAATATATATATATTTCGACATAAATGCATTTAAATGTAGAGTACATACTCTATTTACAACAAAAAGTAAAGTCGACTTTTGATCATATCTGTATTATTTTTGCTCACTTATATTTAGTTTTGTAATGGAGTTATGAATTTTATCACGCAAAGATGTAATTATTGAATCAAGTTGTTTACTTGTACAAAAATCTTTATCTTTATGATTATAGGAATTAGCGTAAAATGTAATAAATTATTGATCATATTTGAGCAAATACACTACAAAAAAATAGAGTCAAAAACAAGACACATAGTACCCACATATAGATTTGAAATACGATATTAAACATACATTTATAAAAAAAGTTCGTTGAAATGCATGTTATATGTGACAAAATACCAATGAAATGATGCTCTATAGCCACGGTGTGTGTGTGTGTGTTTAATAAAGCACGTCCAAGTGCTTCGGCAGGCAAGTTCTATTCATCGGTGCATAATCATCTGATTAGGGTGACTGGATCTCTCGTCTCGCACATACACTATATACACGAATATTGCTCGCAACTGGAAACCCAATATACGAGCGCGCTACACAAAAGGCCTTGTCAGACGAGCGAGCTATGGCGAGCTAATGCTACTCCGTTCCAGAAGGGCCGTAAAATGTGGACGAGCGAACGTTCGACTGGCGTTCGTTCTCGCTATCTGTGTTCCAGCGGCGTAAAAATCGTATCTTCAGCAAAACTTTATTAGCGGTCAGCATGCGACGCGAAATACAAAAGCGTCCAACCGACCTATCGTTAAAGAGACTTTACACACACACACACACACACACACATTGCCACCAATATTAGTTCACTAGACATACACACGTTTTATATATTATGGCATTGATTAAAAGGGCCAGTCGGAAGTATAAAGTTCCGAATTGTTATTTAGTAGGTAAGAAAATTAAATAATTCGCATACTCATTTGTTACATTCAGCCTTGTCGTTGTAATATTTATTGTTATAAACAACCTAAATACTGTATCAACAATTTAGTTAAAGTTTATTACTAAATAGACAACAATACAATCTGAGTATATTATTTAGGTAAAATTATTTCAAGGCCCAGGATTTCGTGTAGGATTCTGAGAAGGCGTTCTCGCCAAGGAATCAGAATACCACTTCTTTTCTCTCCTCCAATAAATGGGATCGCTTTGGATACGTAGTACCTACTTACCAATGGTTGTTGTTGTTATTCTGCGATTTTGTAAGTCTGGACTATGCCACTTTTAGACCTACTTATGGTACCTGTGAAAACTTTAAAAAGATTAATAAGTAATTACGTTGGAGGAACAAGTATACTATTTGGTAAATCTCTCGTCGTCATTAAAGTATGAGATGATGTCATATGCATGCAGACGACGAGTAGCAGCAGTTTGTGTGTCGCATCCACATTTAATCAGTTTTAATGTAACAACTTAAACTAGCGAGTCATCCTCCAAATTTTCTACATTTAATGGCCGCAGTGCCAATGGGTACTGTCGGCGAATCGAATGGCAGATCTGTGCGCGCACATGTTGTTGACATAAAGTTGCACACATCACACATACAATTTATATAGGATGCATAACGGATGCACCACCAGTGACTATGAACGTGAGTCGTAAAGCAAGTTATGAGAGAGCGCCTAGCGTTCAGGGAGTATCGGGTGCTGAAATCAGATCGTACCGGAGGGGCAAATACTCCACAAAATTGTAAATTCAACGAGTGTGTAACACCGGTTCGAAATCCCACTAGATGTAACACACTGCACCAAAACACACCATCACTATCCTACCTTAAAGTAATTGGTACATTCATGTAATGTAGAATCAAAGAATGATAAGTTGCCTAAAAGTATGGAAAATATATTTTCTGGGATTTTGATGTTATGCTATAGATAGGAAAGGCAACGATAGAAGAAGAATAATAATAAGATAAAAGAGGAAAGCAATGGGCACAGTGTCAGGATAATCTGGCAATGCTGACGCGGCGTCGGCGGCCCACGCTCGTTCTCCATCGCTCGACCATTTGCATGCAAATGTTTCCCGGTGTGCCTGAATAATTAAACGTTCGCTGTGATGGCTGCAGGCGCCGTCAAATATTCGTCGGCACGCGCGCACGTAATCAAAAGCCTCTGGTCACATCAGCAACTTGCTGTCGCCTCACAACGCCTCGTCTTTGCCAGCGACGAAAAGAACATAACCAACTCCACCAAAAAATGCGGCCCCATTGTTTATACATATTTAAATCTACACGCGAAAAAAGGGGGAACAACAACATAAAAAAAAAATAATGTTTAATAAAAGCCTCAGCGCCTCTGGGTGTGAATTAATTATGATCAGAACCGTATGGACCAATTTATACCAAATATTTATTATACATTTATCGAAAGAAACAATATAATATTTACGAATTAAACATATATATTATTATTAACTATTATATTATTTGAGGTTTCGTTTGTTTCGCATAGTAATTAGAAACTAATTCTGTGACAATTTTTTTGAAAAGCATTAAAATACCACTAAATACGTTCCTGATTGTGGTAATAATGCTGGCAAAAATTACAAGCGTCATTTAACGAAAATGGAATTTACCAGACAGTGAAACAGAAGAGCAGCATAAAGTAAAGTAAAAAAGAAGTGTGCATTAGAAGAGTGTGGCGATTTTGTTTGTGGCGGAGCGTCGAAGCGCGGTAGGCAGAGCTGGGCAATGGCAATGGCACTACTGTGTAATGCGTGTGCGGTAGAAGTTAATGGCGGTAGCCGAAAACGACGACGACGACGACGAACAGAAGAGAGGCGGCAATTGTGTGATGCCATAAGCGGGTCCATTTGTTATAGAGCGTACGACATGAGCTTCCAAGCTTGAGCAAGCACCGAGAAACAAACCATAGAAACTATATTTACTGGATACTACTACACGCAGTTGCTCATTGAGTCTAAAAATGATTTTTATTTCCTAAAACGCAATGATCCCAAATACATATACATGCATAGAATGAGAGTGTTAAAACAACGACACCCAGAAGTGAAGGGCCAAATTAGATCGCGGATTGGAATTCAATTGTTATAAGGAAGAATATCCATTGGCTCTTGTATCTGTGGTTCCAAACCGGTGGTAGTAGAAAGTGAATGGAGGTTCTTTGGTGCTGCTGCTGTGGCTTTTTAATCGGCCGACGATTGGGACGTTAGAGGAGCACATTGGCTCAGGCCACTTAGCTAATGGGCGTGCGGGCGTATTCGGGCCGTGTGTCCCGCGCTGATGAGGTATAAATCTAATAGATAGCAAGTGCCTTCACCTCCCTCACCGTGGCCAGGAACGCATTCGCCGCCTTTGATGTTCAGACGCGATCGCATCCACAAGAGAGTGTGTGTGTGTGTGCCATGCGAACCCATCCATAATTTATCACAAGCACGGCGACCAAAGGGATTACGTTGCGTTCAGTCTGCCGCGCTGCACCGGCCGAACCATCAATACTCCTGACAGATCTGGGGCCTTTTGGGTATAACGAATATTCTATAAACTACAACGCCTTTAATGCTTTGTTTTTAAGAAGAAAAAAACAAAAACAAAGTTTGTTCGAATATAATTGCATTAAAATGAAAATTCAACGCTAGCTACACGACATCAGACACATATGTACGTATTACAAAGTTGCAATGGCAGCTATAGGCGTGGGATTTACAAGCTATACCTACGTACTTGTCGTCTCTGGCGCGTCTAATAGTGTGGTGGTATAAAGATCGTGCCCGAGCCGTTATCGGTGCATCGGCCGCGCGGGGAAAACGTGCATTATCGTACCATCAGGCCTAATTCGTGACGGCGCGCGGCCGTGACCCTAGCGCCTCCCGGTTATCCAACGTTCACGACCTCGCCAGAGCAGCGCTGCTCTGCAAGCTACAACCACCATGAACATACAACAACAACACCAGCTTGTAATGTTGTACATATATATATATATATATATAGGTACTTTCCTACTTTTGCCCACACATCACCGTTGTACTTCATTTTAACTGGATCATCATCACACTTCTTCATTTTGCTCCAAACAAGAACATTACGTTATGCTTATCATGAATACAAAATGATTATGATTAACCTGACGAGATAAACACAGGGAAGCAATACTAAACTTAGCATCTATGACTCTTTGTATCGTTATTGCTAAAAACAATACTTTTACTTATTACTTCGTAAAAGAAAGTAAAAACCAATGCCATTTCGATACATCGGAATTGAAACATTTACTCACAATAATCAATCCATCAAATTTGATGCAATATTTAATGTTAGGGTCATTTTAAAGTTTCAAATAGTCATCATGAAGATTGAATAACATCAATTTGCGTCTATTTGCACAATGCTAATAAATTGTGTCTAGTATATCGAATATTCGAAAACCAGTATCGCTACAATTGTATTCTCTGGGCACGTTTTATTGAAAACATACATCATCATATTTCCGTTGGTCGATACGTTACAGTATCCTATAATACGTGTGTGTGTGTGTGTGTGTGTGTGAAAAGGTATATATCACTGCGAATAGTGTGATCCATCATTGGTGCTTTCATCGTCCCACGCGGACGCAACACACACAGACACACAGACACACACGTTAAAGCGTCGACAAACGCCAATTACCGGCCAAAGAACGCGCAATACTTCTCAGAAGATGTACACACACACACACTAACACAGGTATATAAATAAACCTCTTGTTAAGGGTGCGGTCTACACCTACAATTTCTTGCGTATTATGAATACATACACAGATATATAAATACACAAAGATGTAACAAGGTGTTATTTGTATTTGCTGTTTATCTTCACATTAAGATATATTGGTTTTCTGTAGTTGTATGCTTTCTAACGATGGAAGAGTTGATTGCCAGATTGAAAGACACTCTATTGTATCCTAGTTGGAAAGGGTATTACTATTTATAGATAAAAGTTGAGCTATGCATTAATATATATATATATATATATTTTTTTAAATATTAATGTTTTAAAGTTGTGCATTGATTGATTGATAGATATGTTTTCTGCATTATACAATTAGTAGCGTTATTTTAGATTTCCAACACTCCTTTGTCGTGTTAACCGAAAACAGAGCTTCATTCATATTTGTTTGATTTGTTAATGGTTGCGCGGCAATAGAGAAAAAAAAATAGACTAAATTAGAGAACCGCAAACAGCTACAATTAATGATATGCATATGTTATTTAGTGGCTTTTGCCCTAATTGAAAATCAAAATTAAACTAGATGTTTTCAAATCAAATATTATATACAATTTGGTTTCAAGTGATCAAGGTGGATTTTCGTGATAGGAAATCTGTGTATATTTCGATTAAATCTGTTGTAATTAGTGTTTGGTAAATTACAGTTTCAGTATAGCTAATACAAAATGTTGAATGTTCCAGTTGGACTAATCCGTTGGCTAGCAATGGTCCATTGGCATAGCCTTGTCGAATGTAGTAACCAATGTTGTTTGGAGCATTTAATTAGTTTGCTGGCTAAAATCCCTAAACACGATGGTCGTTACCACAAAGTTAATACACTCAAAAATTTATTTTACATTCAGACTATTATAATAAATTATAATAAATAAGATGTAAATGGCACTGTTTTATTCACATACCTACAAGGAGTTTCAGTGCCCAGTTGTGTGCCATCAATAACGCTATTCCGATGGATAAGCACGAATTGAAATGGCTGTTTTAAGAACGGCTCCACAGTTTCATGAATAGAATTTTAAACAAGCCATAATCGTAGAAAATAGTGCGACAATATTTATTTATGATAGATATATATATAATAAATTTTATTACATTTGAAAGTTTTGCAATAAAAACTTAACCTACCATAAATAAGTATATATATATATATATATATAGAAAATAAATATCAGTCATATAAAACTTATCTACTTCCGACCGACTGATTAAAAATATAAAACTGAAAATTTTATTGCTAAAGAGAGAATAAATATTACGATCTATTTATACGAAAAGTTAAGACTTCAAATATTGTTCTGCCTGGAACTGATTAAAGTCATAACTTGGTCAAATTAAAGCGATATATATGAGTCCATGATACGGGTATAAAAATCACGAAATATGCTATTGAAATTGTCAAACCGAAATTATCTTTTCATATTTGATTATGTAGTTTAAAATTTATTTGAGAATTAAAAGATAAGGAATGCCATTGCTTTTACGGTCACAAACATATTCCAAAATTTATATTCTATCATATCTCTCCGTTATATCCGGCGTTTTATGGTGAAATTTAGGAGAAATACTATTTTTAACGTCCAATGGTACACGTACACGAGATATGTTTTCGCGAAAATTAAAAAGAAACATATTTACGAAATTTAAGACTATTCCAAGTTATTTATATCCTTGCAATTTTAAATTAAACCTATCATCCTAAATCGCTTTTTTACACATTTAAGTTTGAACTTTATTATATTGCGATTGCTGTAATTTAATTTAAGTGAAACAGAAACGTTACTTCCTTAAATCTAACCAATCATATACAAGGTCTTGACTTAGCGCGGCGCAATGGTGTTGCGCAATGGAATACGTGAATAGAAAAGTAAAACATGTACATACAAATGATTTTGAAACTCGAATGAAAAGGTGTGATTTCAGATCTTAGATAGCAAAACAGAATAAAATCACCAAATCAGATTTAGTGTTCGTTGCAAGCGGGTAAAATTTACGTAGGTTCACGTCCACCCAATGACCGGTCGGCTGCTATAAATAATGGGGTGTACCGGGGATGGTTCGCGGGCGATCATCGGGTGAATACTTTAATAATTTATCATTAGCGGATTAAGTGATATCTGGGTGAACCAGACCGGAGTTAGGACCAGGAGAGCCGTTACCAGACTAATAGGCTGTATGTTGCGACTATGTCACGCGTTGGGACCGTTCTTGTACGCATACTAACTAAATACTATACGCTAGCTTCCTCCCGACGCAAATTTCCAGATATATCTCACTCGATAGGTATGGGATAAGACCTTAGGATGACCTAGTATGAGAGGGTCACTAAACAGAATGTAATGTAGTTGTATTGAAAAATCAATTCCTAAGAAATGCATTTATATCTTGAATGTAGAGTTTATAATTGTGTTCCTCGTAATATAGTTTAGATTTAAAACTGTCTAATTTGTTTATGATATAAAATATGAACACGTTTTTAAATTTGAGTAAAGTGGTGTACAATAATACATGTATTGGGTTAATAAATAATAAAAGCTTGAAAAGCGACTAGAAGTTCGTTGAAATAAGATAATTTAATAATAGAGACTTTCTAGAAGTAGGTAGTATATAATTTCGAAATAATAAATGAAATTTCACAAAAGCTGTAATTACGGAAACAAAGTTCAGACAGACAGAAGCAGTAGTTTATAAAAGAGTCATCAGTCACAGCGACGCGATTAGCAGGAAATGACGCAGGAATCAGTTTATAGCCTGTGCTTTAAGATGATGATGACGCCGCACCAGCAGTAACTAAGTTTAGGGGGAAAATACGAAAGAAAGACAAAGATAGATTGTTTGTGAACACGGATGAACAGTTTGCATTCTTCTTTATCTGTTTGTGGCAAGGACAACTAACTATTATTGAGTATAGGCATATATAACAACATCACAAGTCAAAATAGAACTGTAATAGATTGATTAAGCTTACTAATTCCAATGTATGTATGTATGTATGTATATAGAAAAAGAAAGTTAAATTTTTGCGACGGCGTATATAATCTTGCAATGATTTCTTCAAGTAATTAGTGAAAAGGGGAAAAGAAGCCATGCTATGGGGTAATAAATATAATTGGGTTTACGGCGCCGCGCCGCGCCGAGAGAATAAGTGGCAGACGTCGAAGCAGTGATCCGTGCGGTCAAACAAACGCACACTCTTACCCTACCATCCATCATCAGTGCTTGTCGTGATGTGGCGTACTATGGCGCCTGGCGCGTATACGCGTTGCATACGCGACGCCCAATCTAAATGCTAATGTTCACTCACGTATATGTAGTATTATATACGCACTCTCACATAGTGTCGCCATTACGATATAACGTGATTGTCGTAGTATGCGTGCACGACGTCTATCCGTCAGCTTGTTTGTTCTTAATATGCCCTAAGTGTTGGGCGCGAGCTTAATCTATTATAAGACATAGTTACTGGAGGAAAGGGACACCATACCTCATGTCACATATGTTGTTATTGAAAAAGGGACTACAACACACACACACACACACATAAATAGATCGGAAATAATACTAATAATACATATACGTATACATTTATTTAACACATTGCACACGATAGCATGTTTGGCATCAGATGATAAAACAATATAAAACTTTACATTTCTGTGAGTGGAAGTTTCTGCGAACGAGCAAGTTACACATCTCACACCGCTCCCCGCTTGCTGGTCGGAAATTTATAAACCTATTCGTGCTAAACTACGAACCATTCAAGTACATTTAAACAACATCGAAAACTTTTCTGGTGCCTTTGGGAACTTGAACAAGTGCGACAGAGATGAATGAATGGATACGCGCGCATACAAACTCTCAACTGAAACTCTTACACTACCACAGAGGTGTTATATGTACATACATACAATACCTACATACAGATATACCGTAGTTTTCTGAGAAACATGTATTTCAATCTGTACCGTACATCATACATATTTATACATACATATGTAGGTATATTAACTTGTGCAAAATGTTTATACAATTTCATATTATATGTATATTACGAGTGGCTGCTGA
>JADQWA010000298.1:0-22500 GCA_018344505.1 Nebria ingens riversi | reverse complement strand
ATTATCGTTGCACGCGTCCCATGTTGAACAATTAAACTTTTTGCTGACGCATGTTGGAAAAGGGTTAACATATTTTCTATCTCGCTTTATCTGCGTCGCATGTGTGCAAGAGTGCGAGTATATGAACTTTGCAATGTGTATTTACTTGGTCGCTTGAATAAATTAGAATTAACTTGGTTCTGCGACAATTTTATAGTTACAAAACAACAAAAAAAAAAAAAAAAACTAAAATGACATTTGACTTCTCTCGTACATACTTTGGCCTTGCTTTTCAAATGGGTTTAATTCTACGAATTAATTAATTGTTTGAAATATACTACTTGACTGATGTCGTTTAGCTTATTAGCTTTTATAAATTGAATTTTATTATTTTGAACCGTATAAACTATTATCCTTTACGTAATTCGGATGATTAAAATAAATAGTCGAATAGTGTCGCTTGGGTGAATTTGTTAGGGGAGTTGTTGGGGCACCATCCGTATCCCCAATATATATAGATATGTGAACGAATACCAGTGGGACCGGGTGACATTTTGAGGAGGTACATTGTGACGCCGCCGAAGGCACGTATAAGTGGTGAGATCGAACGAAACGACGAGCACCGTAAAGACGCAGCACCACGACCGAATGAACAAGACCTTTTCGTAGTGCTGCAAGCTGCGTCACCAGAATCTATATACCAAGAACGCCAAACCTCATTCGAAGTGAAAAAAGATTATATACGCCTTCACGGATACGCCCGCGCATCACTGTCATTTTGAGACCGAGAAAAAAACCATTCAGAAGAAATGTGGAAATACCTACGACAACAAAACTTGCTAACTGGGATTTAAAACGACTTTTAAATCAGTTTCTAAATGTCTGTTGCGTGACGCTGAATTGCACCACGCATTGCCTCTTAGTAGAAGTACATTACATTACCTAGTATACCACATGCCACAATATAAATTCAAATCTTGAAGAAACTACTAGGTTTATATAAAAATAAAGAAAACCTTGTGTATTTCACAAATTAAACTTGAAACACACGAAAAGGTAGCGCAATCAATGGCCTAGCAGAGAGTAAGACAGGAACATGATGTAAATACGAGATAGCAGAAGAGTGAAAGTGAGAATCGTAACTCGTGGTTATGAGGAAACGTCAAGCGTGTGCGGTTCGCTTTAACTTTAATTAGACATCATGTCCCACGTGGCCGGTTGATGCTTTGGGAATAAAGCTCTAAACATATGTGGGTCACATTAAAATCACGAGATGTTTCATCGGTAGCAAGATACAGTAAACAATCTTCCTTCAATGCTACATAGAATAATAAAATGTAGTTATTGGTAATCCGTATTTTGATTGAAGAATGTTAGTATTAGCAAGCAGCAGAAATCTAGTCACAAAACATCGTGGTAGAGTCGCGCGCGCGTCACTCGTATGTCGGCGCCGAGATAATCAACACGGACGCCCCAGCGTCGACGGCGTCCATTGTTCACGATCCGCAGCCTTTCAACGTGTCGCCTGCTAATCTATTTTCCGAGACATTATCCTCTTACGCTGCAAGAATCTCCGCCGACACTCTAGCCTCTGAGCACTGTCGAACGAAGCGCGTTCAACTCGCTCATCGTTCGTTCGTTCACTCACCAACCAACCAACCAACCAACCCACCCGCCCAGAATCCTATCGAGCGTCACAATCTTGTGGCCTATACAAACACTCGAACGAGACGATCGCATTCATACGAAAGCGCACAGAATGAAAAAGTCATTAACACACTGCTTTAATTTCCTATCAGCTTAAGCAGAACCGAAATCTAAGGAGTGAGAATGCTTTAAGCCTTGTTTCGACCTAAATATATTGTCGTATTAGATATGTTCCATTGTCCAATTTAAACTTTAATCCCCCCCCCCCCTCCCCTCCCTATCCCCCCCCCACCCCCTCCGGGTCACCCTTTATATACATATATGTATATTTTCATCGAGGAAATGGAAGTCTGTAAATATATAATAGACCTACACACTATTCAGTGAATAATATAAAGACTAGTGAGTAGGTATAACTAATCATCTCATATCAAACGTTGTCTGCTGACACCTGCGTGATAGATGAGCTCTCTACTACTATAGCGTACGCGGACGTGGATATGCTCATAGTACTGCACTTCCGGTTTATCGTACCAGCGAATCACACTTCGATTTCTGTGTGCTGTCGTTACCGGCGTGTCGTTATGATGAAACGAGTTTTTTTTTTTTTCATATTAGGTACATATATATGTGTGACCGGATGTAGGTCATAATTTACAGATTTTCGTTGTTTTAAATACACAAAAATTTTCGTAAATTTAACGATTTCCAAATCACAATATTTAATTCTCTATCCACGGCTTTCCAGCGCAAGTTAGAAATTTGTTTCTGCTGAGCATCGAATACCTAACTCATCCCAAAGTAATTAATGTGAGTACGTGTAAGTTTCGACGTTGGTCGTTTTTGGGTAAGGTTCATACGATTGGGTGCTGGGGCATTGATCGACTGGTTGATCGGGTCAAGCCCACCCCGGTTCCGGTCCCGGTCCCACCGCACCGATTGCGAACGATGCGAACTGGCCGTGGTCGTGCCACGGGCGGGCAGCAACGTAAGCGTATTTACTTCGGCAATGTGAGCATATCATCATCCTTCAGGAACGGAAACCGCACTTTGCAACCGGCGGCACAGTATTACCTTCTGAACCTGGTTCGCGATTTGGTTATACACACGTTATTGGCTATATTATCTCGGCCAAACACACATTCATGTTTTCCAAACGCGACCGCGGCCAACCGTTTCAATTTCATTAAATTTCTGTCTATTTTTTATTTTCCCCTAGTGTATTTAGGACTGTTTACTTAAATTTAATTCACCAAATTATTTAATTTAATATCTAGTCTAGATGTTATTTGATTAGCTTGTATATTTTTCTTAGAATTGTTTTTCTGGCAAAAATATATCGTATAAGTAGATTTGTTATTAAAAATTGTTTAATTTGTGTTTTAAAATATATTTAAACAATGAATGACCTAAATGTATCGGTTAGGAATATAACTTTTACGCCTTGTGCAAGTAGACAACACACGCAATGAATAATTTTGGAGGTTCACTACATCCCTAGGCAGATACAGCGATAAGAAGATCTAAATGGTAATGCCTCGTTCCCGTGAGCAAATAGAATAATCAAATAGACACTAGTGCATGTTTGTATACACGTCAGTGAAATAATGTCATCATCATACAACGAGGCTGGTGCAAGGAGATCAAATGGTGAACATCGTCGATGCTGACCAGACTGAATGTTTGACTGTTGTCGGCCTCACAGTAATTTAATCTGTTCTTCAACCGAGGCGCACGCCAAATCTCCCTCGGCGATCTCTAGCGTTCAATACGTTCCCTGACTCGCGCGTTTTATGCTTGCAGTGCAAGTTTTGTACAAATGGTCACCCACCCGGGTGGTTATTGCACTGCAGACAAGGCAAGTGAACATGTGTAGGTGGAGCCACATGTTAAACAAGTATAGAATCCCTAGCGGCTTTCACATTACTATACTCAAAATATATATTCTATTATCGTATATTACATTTAGATATTTAATGTTTTCCTTTGCACGAGTGGAAAGAAGCAATGTTAGTGATTTCATATCGAAGCTAGAGTGTTTGGAATAAATGATTTTGGTTGGTAACACGTCACGGTGTAATAAAGTTTTAATTTGGAAAAATAATTTAATTAGAGAATGATTGGTGGCAGACAGAGTTGAAAAGGTCATAACTAGATCTCTACTGGATTTGGAATGTTTGGAATGAAATTTGGAAAACCACACAAGCTATCTGTTGACTATTATAAACAGGATGATATAGCAACGAACGTAAACACGAAAATTCCAGTAGCGCATAACAGAGTAGGATTGCAGTTAGTTACAATTCCGCACGTCTGCGAAGAGACAGGCCCCTAGAATCAATAGACAACCTGGCTCGGCACACCAGTATAATGAAGATGAATTTTCGTGAATGCTCTGCTGGTGGAATTTATGGCATTCTTCACGCACCGGCCGGCCAAGCTCGTATCTCGTATATATATATATACATATATATATACATACCAAAACTCGCTGGCTAATGAATGATGCGCGGGGTTTCGTCGGAAAAATTTCCTTTTTCCCCGGATGGTGTCACCGCCAGTTATGCGACTAATTAGTTGAGTAATTGCCCGGTTGTGGCGTCGCCGTCAGTGAATCTGCATGCTCTTCTCTGTGCCTTTAATACTTTATATAGACGTGAAATCACGTATATTAAATTTAATTTGATTGTCCTTTCTGGGTAGCACGTTTATCCTTTTGCGTTTTTGTTTTCTTCCTGCGATTAGGTATCGATTTTCTTGATATGCTACGAAGAATATATTCTTGGAGCTTTAATACAAGTACATTTCGAATGCAACACTGTGCTGCTGTGATTGCATATGCACGCACAATCAATGGGTGTTAATGGTGGACACTGTACTTTGCTCCCTGCTTGTCTGTTGCAACACTGCCTCCCATATGCACCACGTGCAATCAATACGTGTCTGCTGCACGGTGACTGATCACGTGACACCCACACACGCACATATACACGCATGCAATTGCATTCTACACCATGCACTCTCTACTGCAGTACTCTATTTATGTATGTACCTATGTATATACTATTTAAGGAAGCGGAATAGAAGAGCAAAAGCAGGATAGAGAGTTAAATGGCGAAAGATGTGAATAGATGTAAAAGGTTTTCTGCTACCTCATTTAATATGTATGAAGACATGTATGTATGTCCAAGACGCTGGAAATTGTAATTGTAGCATCTGATAAGCAAATATCCCGAAATTCGCAAAGCAAATGCAAGTGAATCTATTAAATTCGCAAAGCAACGTGTGTGTTGCGCGTGCGCAAACGATGTATTTCTAAGACAACGTTTACTCCGAGCGTCAAACAGCATCTCACAGATAACAATCGTTTGGTGTTGGTACAGTTCTGTGGGAGGAACGGAACAAGAAGGTCTTCGCCGATCTGATGTTAATTTACATATTTCCCATGCTAGCACGTGCGCGTAACAATAAAACCCCAAGCGATGAAGTTTATCTTGGGCATTTATCTGCACAAGTGACGGCGCGTTCGGTCATTTCGCTTCTCACTGCCGACCACAAAATCACCATAATATATTCTTTACTTACACTTTACTACAAGAAGCACTGTCATCGCGCAAACACATTTTATTTATAATATTATTATAAACAAATACCTATAATAAATACACCGTTATGAATCCAAAACTCCACAACGGTGATTTAATTATACAAGAATGAGAGTGGTTATAGAAAAAGCAATAGAGTGGTGCAACAGCACGGCATCAGTTTACGATGGCGAGAATCGAAATATTTGGAGTGCATGATGGCAACGTACGATGTCAATAGTCGTCGAGTGGTTTGGCTGGCGTTCAATTCAGGTCACGGTTTCGGCCACCGAACGAACACATTTAATCTGGACCTGAGACTTGCGTTGCTGCTCATTGCTCAGTGTTCGTTCGTGCCATTTTATTTATCCACATGGATAGGTATCATAAAAAGAGCAGCGGGACTGTTTTAAATTAGAACTCGTTTTCATCTTAACAAATAGATAAACTAGGCTAGTTTACTATTATTGTTTTGCTGCATTCTAGCAAAGTAGTTTCTATAGAATTAATACATATGTATGTATGTATATGCCGGCATGATAATTTGTTTATGTATTCCAAAAGCGTATAATATGTATCTGAAACCCACTCATCGTCCGTAGGTCTAAAATACAAGTGACTGTGTGTGTGTATGTGCTTTATATTGAAATGAAGGTGCAAGGAAGATGTCAGATAGCCAACCCTGATGCTTTAATTAAGATTCTACCGTCCGTTTTTGATGGTAATCTACAGAAAACGCGTGCGCGTGTTTACGTGTGCGTGCCACATAAAAGGGAGATGCGCATTTACATCCAACAGCAATTAGGCAAAGCCCAATTCAAGATTTACTCTACCCTGCAAAGTATAAATTCAAAAGAACGTAAAATGTTGTAACGCACTGTTCGGTTGGGTCGGTCGCCTACAAAATAGAGGGCTGCATTTTGTTAAATAAAGCAATTAAAGAAAACCCTGTAGAGTACTAAAAATTATTTCATTTAAAAGGTGGAATTACACGATTAGTCAATTTTATATTTTAATATGGCAATTATAATTATAAAATATTAATAAATCATTGTGCTTCTCTTATACATTTATGTTAAATGTAAAGTAAGTTAATTGTTGTCACATTTGAAACAAAGTAAATAAATAAATCTCAATTTAGTATTTAATTAAAATACTGCCGTAATAATTTGATAGATTTGTGCCTTGAGAACCGATTCGTCAAAAGTGACCCGGATATGGACTAACGATTGGGTTTCTTTTTTTAAAGTCTATGCTCGTCCGTATAGCGTTCAGGGATTTATAGAGTGTAAACAAGTATGGTGGTATGATAAGGGCGATATATATATATATATATATATATATATATATATATATATATATATATATATATATATATATATATATATATATATATATATATATATATATATATATATATATATACGTGTTCATCCCAAATAATAAATATCCGTAGACCGACGGCCGGTCCATAACCAAAGGACCAAAATCAGGATGGAAAGGGCGTTATGGGGGTGAGCTGTTTTCGATTAAACGCAATATCAGCGGCGCGGCATTTGACAAGGTCCCGGTCGCTGCTTCCAACGGGGATAAATCATGGTTGCACGTTGCGCCACGCTGCGGTCATAATCGCACATAACTGCCGACCCGCGCGTAATTCATGAGATACGATAACGTGTGCATGTGTGTATATATGTGTGTGTATATGCACATACAACAGCCCCCGTTGCACTACTGCAATACGGAATCAGCTGATGCACGATCGAACATGTGCTGTGCAATGGTATTTCATTTCAACATACATGCATAGGTATAATGCGCTGTTTAAGCTTCATTTACACTAAAAACAAATATACTATCGTACAAATCAACTCATGTGCTTCTTCTTACACTATTACACGCCACGTTAATCTACTTTAAATGTTCACTTAATAGTGCATACTAATTTGCGCTTTCTGGAGTATTTATTTAAAATTTGATGGAAATCGAGTACCAATGTGCATATAATTGATACATTTTGAACCCTGAAGCGATAGCTGCACTTATGATGCTAGAGATAAAATCGAATGGCCATGGTTGTAGCAAGTTTTTTTGTGTCGAATTGTTACGAGACATTGGTGCTCGCTCAAAATGCCGCCAGAGGCATTGGCGTAGCTCGAGTGTCCAGAATCGATTACGGGACAATTCACGGAAAGATAAATTTTCTGTTTGTTTGGTCACATTGTCCAGCTCTCCGTTGTATTTTTCGCGCAAACACTCACTGCCAGTGCACACGAGTGAAAACGACATGGCATCGTTGAATTGTAAACGAAATTGTTTCGTTTGTCGTTGTGATACGTACAAGTGTAAATAAACAAAATAAATAAACAACTGTACGGGAACAATGAACATTCAATGCTTTTATGGCGCACGAATTTCAAATACTGATTGTTAAATTACAAGAATTAACTCTATATATCATTTGCAATTGTTTCAAACACTACGTTAACATTAGCATAGACATTTATTTCTGCTGCGAATCAAATTCCGATATGATGACGTCACTTGCCATTTCGAACAAATCACTTTTGGTCAAATTACAACATAATTCGTTTGTTAAACACTATTCTATAATCTATATTTTCTTATACGTAATCGTTATAACATTCGTTGGCTTGACGAATAAGTTTGATCAAAATATGACACAAATTGAAATTCATTTGTCAAACACCATTCTATATTTGAAAAAAAAAGTAAAGAAACCCTGACCTTTGTTTTGAGTACGGTGTGATATGCTTCCTCCACTTTCGCAAAGTTTCCTTGGCCAAGGCGACGTCCTGTCATCCGATAATTTCCAATACATACTAATTTCTGTTTACCAGGTAGAGTCATCATATACGCTAGATAAACGTATTGCCACTCACTTTACGCGCACAGACACACATAAATTATGAGAAATTTTCGGGTTAAACGGTGCAAAAAACGTACAGAAACATAACATTACTTTTGTGAAATAACCTCATTGTGAAATAAATAATTGACTGATATTGTTTTCATAGCTTCATGGCCCGCGTAGACCAAATTACAAAAAAATTAAATATAGCCGGTACAACACGCGCAACACTTTGGGTTATCGTGATCTTAGTCTTTTGTCATTCAGTACGAGTTGACATTACTAGAGAAAATTTTTCCTGCAGGATTAATGATAGTCTGAACGTGAAGGACATTTACTGTACGATCGAAAACACTTGTAAATAGTCCATGTGGATTTGACGAACTCGCCTAAAAATATCAAATTTAATATTTAGTAATACGGAAAATTGACTTTTTTTTTTTTTGGTAATTGAAGTTTATAAAAGATAATTATGATATATTAAATCATTTATAGTTTATATTTTTGACACAAGAACGTATATATGTTTAATTTTGACAGACTCTATATTTGTTAAGTTTGGTAAAAGTAAAATAACGTAATAAATATATAAATCATTATTTTGTTATTTAATCAATAAATTACTTACAATTTCACAGTAGATATGCAAAATGACCCAATTAATTTCATTTATGACAGATTTTAAATATTTTTCAATTCACACTTATTTCATTTCAATATCCATGGTTACAAATCATTATTTTAATTTTGCAACGAAAACAGAAATAGAACATATTAATTAATAATATATCATAATTTACAGTCTATTTCTAGTAAAGTTTAATTTCAATATATAGATATTATTTATAACTAGAAAATATTTATTTTCTTTTGGACTGTTTGAATTAATCTTAATCTTAGTAAGTAGTTTATTTTCAATAATTATTTTATATAAAAAAGGATGAATAAATCGCAGTGAATAACATATAATTTCATCTAATCGTGATTCATTTGAGGTCAATTTAACTCGAAAATACGTTGCTGCACGATTTAGTTGAACAAAACGGAATTAGAGACCGTCAACTGTGCAATTAGCGATGCCACGTGTCATCGTCAGCTGTTATATTACGGGTGTGTGTGTTGCACGAACTCTGTTGGCAATGTAAACAGTGATGGGTGCAAAGAGCCACTCATCGTATGTACGTGAGACGCCTCAAGAACATGATTGAAATTCCGTAGAAAACGGAAAGGAATTTCCGGTGGGTGCTTGCTACCATTGAATATCTAACGTTTAAGACATGGATGGACTAAGAGTACATAGTTCAAAGAAATAATAATGCATTGTTTATTAACATAAGCTCAAAAGCAATATATTTCATATGATTTAAATTGGTCCGAAAAAGTAAAACTATACTAAAGAATATTGTAGTGATGTTAGGAAAATAACAAATTGACAATAGTGTGCCAAGTACTGTGGTCCATTCCGTGACAGTGAACCATTAGCCCGTTAATAGCAATATTTGGTACACAGAAGGACAAATCTGTGATTGTAGAGAGCAGACTGCGATTCCGGCAATGTATACGTACCCCTGTACGTAATGGATATAAATGTAGGCAATAATGCGGATAATGCATCTTTGAAAACCATTAATGAACTCGCGAGTGTTGCGGAAGAAGTAGAGGAGTCTGCTTTTATGGCGGGCATAAATCTGGTGGCGAGTCACGATTACCATGCCACCGGGTCGGGGCACGGTACCCAGATGCTAGCGACAATGCTAGCTGCCCGGGAAATTTAGGGAACAGTCAATAATTCTTTCAGAAACTTTCAGCAGTTTCCATGTGTACCTTCACCTGCTATTACATCCTCGAAAGATACATATCCACGACCACTGTTTATAAAACAGTGTAAATTTGTTTGGCAAATCACTAGACTAATTCAAGTTCTGCATCAATTCTTCTTCAGCTACTTTGGTAGTCCAATTCCTTTTTGTATCTTTTTCGCAAGATAATGAAAGACTACGTAAACGAAATTCGCACCCGTCTTCTGACTGATGACTCTCTTCCTCTCCCTCTCTCTACATACATACATACATACATACATATATACATACATGGAAAAAGAGAACAAAAGTAGCCGCTTTTTCCTTCCCCACACAAGTTGGAATTCATCCAACGTTTCTATATTATAGTGTGCGTGTGAGTGTGTGTGTGTGTATGTGTGTGTAGAAATAGTACATAATCTTCCACACGTCGATAAACTACCGGTAAATTAATGATACGAAATAAATCAAGTGCGTCAACACACGCGCTCGCCTTCGTAATTGAACTCGGACTAGATCCCAATGGGGTTTATTATTAAGTGTCCGAATACGGTAACAACAAAACACTTTCATTTCTTCATGTGTCACTGGAAATTCTATTGAAATATATAGTATCTACTTTTTTAATCAAAACGACTCTGTGTTCGTATTTCTCATAAATACTACAACATCGACCAATGATCAATATGTATTTTAATGTATTAACCAAAATCCTTATTTCGCTTGTAATATTTTGTCACGCAATCGTTCAAACGCACAAAAGAGCATTTAGTATTTAACTCTTCTTTCACATCTATGCATACATATGTATGTAGTAGAGAGCTGAACGGAAACAAAAGCTGGTGCTGGTGCTGTTACTGTGAACGAGCGCGGTACATCGTGAGATGTGGGTTGAACACCGTCTACCATTAATTACAGTAGCAATTTTAAAGTCGACGGAGTGTAGCAATAGAGAGAACGATATAGTGAAAGAGAAGGAGCAACAGAGAGCGGTGGATACCTAACCCGTGCACTTCACCCATGAAATTAAAGCGCGGTTAGTAATTGGAATTAGTGTAAGTAAAAAGTTAACAAGATTCATGGATTGCGTTGGTGTTTCTTGTTATTGCCGTACTGTAATAGGCATAAAAAGAATGTCTTAAGGTTATTTTGAGGCAACTTGTTAAATGTGCTACAACAGTTTAAGTAGGAAAACATAGGAAATTGGTGTTTAGAAGTGAATATATGGTACGTACCATATACATACAACGTAATAATGTTTCAAGGAGGAGAGAATTACTGTATCTACCTATATGTATATGAATTGACAATTATCGCTATGGATGGAATAGTATTTATATTATAAACTTCTCCATTTACGATTAAAAAGCACAAATTGTTGGATGAAAACCAACTGGAATCGTGAACTTTAGAACCGGTTCGCATATTTAGAAATATCGTTCGTCAAACATGGTTCGAGCGGTTTTAAATTTGCTCATTCATTAAAATAACGTAGATAAGTTAGTAATGGCTTGTAAAATGCACTTAATGCTGTCAATAATACCTGATTTATAACTATCGACTGCATGTAGACATGTTACTATTTTTAGCTACATACATACATGTTTTTAATAATACATTCTACAAAATGTGCTCTGTCTGTTCATTCGTGCGGAAACAACTTCTTGCCAAAGATTATATGTAGTGTTTGTGGTCAACGAGCTACTTGCAAAACATCTTCATTTCAGATTAAACAGCATTTTATTTATACGTTATGCAAAAATGTTAATTTTATAATAAATATAAAATAATTTACATCTCTTATTCTAAAGTTTAAACTTTCGTTAAGCTTGTAGTAAAATTGATATGAGCCTAAAAGTTAAACACATAGTATATATTTTTGTTATAATTCTGAACCAATTCAAATCCATCTGTGTGCTGTGCACTTATCCACTTGACCTCTCCAGGAAGATGGATGACGCTAGCGCGTTCATTACTTAATGACGTTGAAATTAATGGAGATAGAACTATTATGTGTTTTGCATCATAGATATCAGTTTACGATTTCGTTTCGTTTGACAAATGATACTTTAAGACCCCGGAATTTAGCATACGAGATTAATTATAGCTTAAGACGCATTCAGTGTCATCCGACAGATACATCAAATACTCCAACTTATTTTTTTTTATCAACTATATACGTCTACTGAACACGATAATGTACTTTTTAACAACGCAACAACAACAAACTTTTGTTTTTAATTGATGTTTCGAAACAGTATTCAAATAACTGTTGTTATTGAAATAACCAGTTTCGAATCTGTTATCGAAATTATTTATCTTATTTTGCGCTGGACATTTTACAATATACATTTCTATACGTATCCGTTAGGATCGAAAAACCTACTTGGTAGGTAATGCGGCATTAATCTGTTTCATAAGCAGAAGGAATCGCGTTCCTTAGTTAATTATTAATTTGCATTAGTGCTGAATGTCGAAATTTAAAATATTCGTAATTCAAATATTCGAACTTTGAAAGTTCAACATTTAAATATCAAACTTAAAAAATTGCATATACGTAAGTGTCAAGAAAATTAAGATATTTAGATTTTCACTTGATATTCTAATTTTACAATTTGTAATTCAAAATTCGTACTTTGTAATATATCCCTATTTTGAATGTTGAATTTCGAAATTCAAATTTAGAATTTCGAACTTCAAAATTTGATGTTCAAATTACGAATGATGAAATTCAAGTAATATGTACATATCACAAATTGATACAAGTCGATAATACTTATATATTATAGAAATGAATAGTGAATAAAATATAATATGTAACATCGAGTATATATTTTCCATTTAATTCACATTTAATAGCGATGTCAAATATAATTATGCTGTCTAATATCAATGTGGTCGCAACGGTCTACACTGGCAGATTATAATGTTGATAATTTATGCTCCGTATCTGCATATCAGATTAGCATACATCTAAATATTTAATCAGACTAACGTATGCCACTTATAATTATCCAGTCAAAGTAAATTTGCAGCGTATTTAATAATTAACAGAACACGGTTTCGCCTTAGTGTTAACTTGTGGTTCGTCCCTAAACTAATACATATACGAAACGAACGAAATCAATATATGTATGTATGCACAATCAATTCCAGCCTGTATAGAGTTACCTATAGAAATGCACAGTTCGAAAAAAGCACGTATTTTTTTTTTCTTAACGCTCAATTTATATTTAGATTTAATTAACACCCCTGCTGCAAACTGTGTTCGTGTCTTTAGTAGAAAATTTGGCTCGAAATCCAAGTGATTAACTTTTCTGAATAAAGCCAGAGAGGTTGCTCGAATCTTAATCTAAATTTGCATGGAAAGATAACAACTATAATAATAAACAGATGCATACTAATCATTTCGCTAAGGGTAATTATACAGTCGTGTTCACTGATTAAAATATTATGAATCTCAATTTTAGATTTAGACAATAGGAATCATTATAATTTATTGCATGCTTTTCACTCTCACACGAGACAAGATTGAAATTTACTTAAATACATTTAAAATTATTCAAATGCAATAGTTCTAGATTTTTTTCATCCAAACACCGTTTAACAATGAATAGAATAACAACAAATAAACAATTTCTTGGTGCCGCAGGACATGATGTATTAATGATCGAATTGCAATTCTAGTCGTGTGCATAAAGGACATGATGTTCGAATGTGTAATTGTAGGATGTTGCTGCGACACCTGGGCGACCTCGGCCGAACTGGCTTTCGGTCCATATATCACGTGTGAAACACAGTGCAAGGCTGTCCCGTCAATTGTTTTCTACCTTGGTCGAACCGGACCGTTACTGCCTCTTGATCGCGAGTTACAAGCTCCGGTTTACGTGATTTTTATTTGCGCACAAGATGAACACCTCACATTCAACTGCTGTGATTGTCGACTTTTAAGTCAAATACTACTCTTTATATTTATTTCTATGTGATTTATTTTCATAGTTACCCAAATCCCAATCTCTAACTTTGATTATTATCAAAACTATAATTTACATACATATGCGATTTTTTACAATAATTACAGCTGTTGCCAAAATAAATAAATTTAAGTTAAAATTAAGGTTTCACCTTTATTTTTTTATAATCTATAGGTATAGTATACATATATTAACCGGATTAATAGTGAGAGAAAATAATTTCTTCGCAATACATGCTTGCAGTTACAGTTGCGTGTAAATGGGGCAGTTGATTTCATAAAAGTCATGAATCCAATTTTAGATTCGCCTACTCATTAGTACAGTAAGGTTACGTTTCACGGCGAGATCGTAAAATTAATCGCAAATAAAATTTTATAATGATTTTTAATTCCTTGACTAAGGCCTCGATTTACGCTTGGCATTTTTAATAGCGGCTCTGATACAATTTTATTGAAGAAAAAATGCTAGTTAAAATAATAATAAACGCTCGATAGCTACTGTTTTTTTTTTTTAATTCGACAAACCATCATAAAAATGAATCGTTAAACAAAGCTCCACTAAATACCTATCGTAATGTATTTAATAAATAATTTCGTAAACAGTTAAGATTAAAAATAGAGTAACTTTACTATAAGGGACACACTGTTAAAAATCCCAAAACATATTGATGTATTATAGTTCTTTTTGTAACCCTCTGAAATCTTGCGAAGCCATATTTGATTTAATTTGTAAATAATATGCACGAGTAGTTTGGGCAATTGATAGTCAACTAAGAACTTTGTTTAAGGCCTTATTTAGCTGTGTCCTCAATAGTAAAGTCTAACCGAATAATAAAAAAAAATGGTATAAGAAAATGCTGAATTAAATGATATAAATTTGTATAAATATATTTGAGAATTGAGCAACTTCAGTAGCTTACTATATGTATGTAATTGGAACAAAAAGAAAAAGTGCACTATCTATTATTTTATGTTGTAAATGAATAATGGAGATGAATAATTTGCAAAGTGTGATGATAAATGTGGAAAGACAAGTCTCGTTAGTAATAGTATGACATTTGAAAAAGTGGTGCGGGCCGCGGGAATCGATTCGATGGTTGTATTATGCATGTTTCATTCATGGCAACAACGGTACTCCATGTCGCGTATGTTTTATGCAGAAGATTTGGTGCATACGTGACCGAAAATGAAGTACAGAACATGAATTTATTATCCGTCTATTAGCATGTAAATAATTCGGAAGGGAAGAATACGTCTCACAACACACTGACAATTTATACAACTTACTTTATATCTAATATATTTACATACAAATGAATTCTTGCATACTATATTACGGCAACTTGCTAAGCTCTTCTAAGAATATATTTTGCAGGGATGATATATTGAGGATATTTGTATATTGTTATACGGATTCCCGTATGTATTTCAAAGCCGTTTTTTAAAAAAAAAACTAGTTAGAATTTATTCGTATACAACTAACAAATGTTGGGAGATGTTTGTTTCAAGGTTCGTCTTGTTATGGTTATACAAGCCACCTGTGGCCTTCAACAGAACTAAAAAGATGTTTTCAAAGTTCAAAATAAATCGTGATGATAGACTGTTAAATAACCCTAAGCCTGCTTGAATGCAGAACGAACTTTGAATAGCATTTTATTATTTTTATTTTTTGTATGCATGTGTGCACCGCTATAGAAAATGTTCCCTTTTCAGCGTGATTAGTGTACCTAAGCCCTAACTTTTGTATGGTATGGAATTCTGAAATTTTGAATCGCATATATGTTTTTTAAACAGGGGAAGTAAATCTATTCGAATTAATCAGAACTAGACCATGGACATGTGATTAATTTAGTTTGGCGTTGTATCTTTTTTTGGTTTTCTATTTGATTTCAATTCTGACGGGAATTATAATGTATGCATGTTTGGAGTCATGTAAAGAAGACGACCATTTGCCAAGCACGAAGTATTTGACGTAGAAAACATTTAGTATTTTTCTCCAACATTTACCAAGTGTAATCTAACACAATTGTGACATGCACTATACAACATAGAGAGTGTCGGAGTATGTGTTGTGACGTCACCATGGTGTCGAGCACTAGACAGCATGGCGGCAACGCTAACTGCAGCTAACTGTTGTGTAGTGAACGTTAACTCAAGGCCGCAAACACACATACACATGCACATTAGTCATACATCTGCTGTGTATGAATTATTATCCATGTGTGTGTGTGTGTGTGTGTATTATGATGTTGAAACCGTACTCGATAACGGCTGATAACCGATATGGTATTATCTCACAATTATAATGTAAACTCACACACACATTTACACAATGTCTTTGTGTGGCTGTGCTCATGTGTATATCACCAGGAACAGCTGTTGAATTTGATGCGTATTTACTTTTTTCTAATCATTTTTTTCATGATTAATCCCAAGGCTGTATAAACTATATTTTTGCAATGCATTTAGGTATTTATTATTACAAGGAATGAATTTAAATACATATTTGTACTAAACATTAGAAATTGTAAGTTTAGTCGCGATTTTTTCTTAGCAACAGCAGCAGTACAGGACGTCCTAAAGCATTGGAAGTTTCTGTTTAATAAGTGCTTGTATGTGTATGTATGTATGTATGTATATATTTCTACTTTGTAGAAACTTCTCTTATTAAAAAAGTTGTCTGTATAGAGTAGAGTAATTATAATATGTTCTGAACTTTGTTTGTTAACAGGAAGTTAATTTTTATTCCAGTTCATATTTATATTACGATAGATGTAATTTTATTATATATTATGCGCATGTTGCATACATGTACAGATTCATATCGCTTCAATTGAGATGTCACATTATTATGTATTATTTTTCAAATCTTATTCGCGATAATAGGTCGTTCACTTTATCATTGCAGAGCAATGATTAAATCAATGTTTAAAATGGTATACATATGTATGTAGTTGTTATAGATTAAAGTTCAAACAATGACCTGATTTACCTACAAAGATTAAAAAAAAAAGAATCAATGAAATATTGATTGATTTTTAAGTGAATTTTATAAATAATACATATTCACAAGACATTTTTATTGCCTATACACACGTATCTCGAATATTTAAGTGTGTTCTCGTTATTTATTAATGCTGTTTAAATATTTATCACGAAATCATATAAATTAAATTGTGTAGCTCTGTTATCATTTAACGTAAACTAAGTTTCTGGTCGTTGACCATACAAACACAATAATAGCTCGAATTTAAATCGATTTTAAGATATTGTTTAATAAATTATAATATGATTTTTAATATTTTCTATAATTTTGTATATTATTCGTTAATTCCAGTATTCAACCTCTACTTTAAAATACAAAATAAACTTCATATTTGTAAGATTGTACAGATGTAGGTGTTAAAAAAAAATACAACAGAAATAAAAGACGATTGATTGAATACCAAATGTAGCTTGATCACGTATACGTATACAACAACTTCAGAATAAAATTTCATTAAAATATTGAAAGACGACTACATTTTGAATAAACAAACTCATAAATAATATCTAGGTCAGTGAAATTGAGCTTAAAAATAAAGCACCAACGTAATATGATGTGATGATTAGTCGTACATCGCACACCTTCATGATGCGTCTGCATTAGAGGTTGATGCCATATGTGCATACATAAATGCGCAACGAACGAACATGGACGCTCAATCCAGACGTCGGTCGGTCTTTCTTATCAGCTAGCAGTACCTATATTCCTCGAACAGCCAAGCGTCATCGTCATCAAGATGCCCGTACTTCTCACCGTCTATCCATCAGTTGCATCTTTGTTATGTGAGCAAAGTTATATCGTTTGAACGTTAGACGGTTAGATGTTCTAAGCGGGTGCTGTTTTCGCCTTCATTTTACCGCTCAAATCTAGGTCATGTGTGCTGGCTCAACCGCTAGTGTTTTTGGTTTAACGTTTTCATTTCGTTCTTCGTACACTTCATTGCACAATTATTACTTTTTCTATGATCGTCTCAGTCCCATTGGAACTAATGAACAAAGCGACGGATAGCGAAAATTATCATTATTTTATATGTACATATGTACACAGTTTATTTAACCCTTACAGATCGTATTAAAACTATCTGAGCCCTTTTCAGTACCTATATAATGAACCTAATCTAAACAAATCTGTAATTCTGTTAAGAGATTGATAATTTACTAAATACATTTCGTAAATCATAATACATCATTTAAAATATTACGTATACTCTATACAGGATTACAGACTTGGTATTCAACACGAGGTAACAATAATCTTTTAACAAATACGCAAATGAATCGGTGAGTTGTGATAAACACATTTCCTCAATAAAACGATAAGCAGAGTTCCAAGTTTTATTAAGTATATATGTATGTAGATAATACAGTAAAAACCTGATAAGATTTTAAAATATATTTCTAAACACGAGTCATCTTTTATATTTGTATGCATGTATGTAAGAAGTAAATAAGTACGAACAACGTAATATAAGCGTGAATGTTTTCTCGTGCCCTTTGCAACCAATGTCAAATAGTGATAACTGTGGCAGCATAGTGCAAAGAAACGCGACCTCGATACTAACACATATGCGCTTAGTGTTTTTATTTTATTTATTTTTTGATATTTCGTTGTTTTTACTGTTTGTGGAATTGAGTGATTATAAAAATACGACAAGCGTAACATTCCAAAAACACTAGTTTATTACAAATGACCATATTTGTAAACATGACTTGTTGACACGAAGAACAAAACGATAGTTTTGTCACAGATAATACAACTGTGTTATTTGTTACACACACATATGCATATTAGTAAATGTGAGGATGTATTTTTTTTTTGTATATGTATATACAAATGTACGTTTAGATAGTAGGCATTTTTAAAAGATAACTCGCACATAAAAATGTTCACAGAGTTGATATCTCTGTATCATAAAATGTCAAATGTTTGTATTATATTTTAATAGGGCATTGCATTCTTGTTTATGTTACAAGTATCAATTCAGATTAATTTGTGTTCATAGAATTTCATATTTCAAACGAAATTAACGACATCAGTCAACTATTTCATTTATTGTTTTAATTATATTAGATGTAACACTAGTTAGCGAAATACATCTGTGACTTGTGATTAATACCTTTACGAGTCATAGTTACACCAGAAGTATGACACCGCGTACTGAATATCGCGTAAAAGACCAGTAAAAAATTCGTACAAGTTGTAAAAAGCGTAAGAAATACGTAAAATTAAATTCTCTAAATAATAGGGATTTGTTGTATACATAATTAGATGCTTTTAGGTAAAACTGACTCAAATCAACCTTGTTACCAAGTTGAAAGATTTTTTGTTGCTTTTTGATAAGATACATGATATGTATATAAGTATGTATGTAGATTTTTTTATTGATAATTGTAATGTGTATTTTATATACTACATAATTATTTAATAAGCATGTGAAGCAGTTGAACAGTGCAAACAGTTACTATGTTGAAAAACAAATACAGCTTAACGACGGAATTATAAACATTAGTAACTTGGTGAAAAAAGACAGATGTATAATTTCATATCATTTACCTAACGAAGTGTAACATTACGTAAGCTAAACATCATCAACTGTTGTACAATTAAAAATGTATAATGAAATAAATAACGAATTCCTTAATTTTTGAAATATATTATAACAGTTAATCCTCATCTACATTTCGTAAACGAGTCAATTCGATTCGTGCTAAAGTTATTAAATCTCTGAAAACGCTTTTTCAGTAGATATTTCTTTGCGGGCCGCAAAGCAATTACATAATGGAATATTCCAATTTACTAATGCGCGATTGCTGGCTTGCTTTAAATAGTTTTCAACTAGCACAGATAATCCCGTGAATACTCTGTTTTTAAACGCGGTTTTACGATATGTTCTGTTCACATCACAAGGACATTTATCACTGCGAACGACTAGATATGTGTCCTCCAACTTCTGTTGGTTTTAATACAGCGAAAACAGATGGCGTTTGCATACAGTTTTCTTATTTCAATTCTATGTTCAAAAAGACAAGATTTTTTCTAATTCCAAATTATGATGACGCCCATTATAGCAATAAAGCAATTTTATTAATTTAAATTTATTTAGTGTCATTTTTTTTGAGCAGATTTCGAAAATATGAAAATATGTTTACGGTCTACGGTGTCCGTTAATCGAAAAACCGCAAGTTGACAAAACTTTTTCAATATTTGTTTTAAAAGGTAATGAACTTAGAGTGCTTATAACATTCTGAGAACGAATAAAGATATATAGAAAACTTATTTTTTGTCGTTTATTTATTGTCTGTAACATTTGTTTGATGTTATACTTATTCGGGCAATTAAGTCTAAAACGAATTTATTTGTGTACGCTTTCAGAGTAATCTTATACCTACTATACACCTTACAGAGTGAAAATTGGAACATGTAATAAATATTTTTAATAAAAAGTTTATGAGTGAACGTTCCCTATTAAAACACGTATAGAAAGGTTTAATCACCCATAGGAGGTCATAGGCGCGTGATATTAACCCCAGTGGGGGCTCTTCAGTCATTTATAACAAGTTAACAACATAAATTTATGTATGTATGTATGTACGAGTTGGGAAAAGACACGCTCGCATCCACGCAGCGGACATACGGACGGACTGGCAAGGTGCAGCGAACCACGGGAGCCGATGACACTTTACGCGGACTCTGCCACTGCACTTACAGTATTGCGTCGTACAAACACACACACACACACACACAAATTGCATGTAAAAATGTACATCAGTGTAACCAGCTGCAGAGCCAGTGTATCCGGCACGGTGCGCGATCCACATCTATAATACATGCAGTGAAACAAGTCACTTAATCATTATAATTTATAATACGAAAATCATCTTAACACGACTTGAATGACAGATTTATCTGTAAACAAAACAATTACAATTACAAGATGATATGTTGCTTCTTTGCTCACAACGTTTCTTTCCAGCAAAAGAAACAAAATAACAATCTATAAAGCTACTTTTCATATGATTGCAATTCAATTTTTTATGGCCACTAACACGCTTGTTGCATACATTTAAACTGACTTGCATAAAGATTATTAATACGTAAATAGTGTAGCTTATCATATTTTAATACACAATTAAATTCTGTAAGAACAGTGTTTTAAATTCGCTGCACATTTATAGTCAAATAACTGAGAATATATACATAGACTACAGAGAAGCGCCATAAAACTGGCTGAATATGTTATATGTTTTCAAATAGACTCTTTCAACCGTTGTTGATATATTTTTTCTAATATTCTAAACTTTAAATTAAAATCGCGTCGTTTTGTTAATGATTTATTTTAGTTGCCAATAACTGTAATGGTAATTCAGTGTTTTTATATATGTATACCTACATATATGACGTCAATAATGATATGTCTCGAAAACAAACAAGCAAATGATTATCAAAGAAAATGTTTGTGAATCATATGAAACAAGAAACCAATTGAATACAACGCATTTGTAAAATGATTCTTTGTCCTCTATAGCCTAGATTTAACTAGTTAAGTGCGTTATTGTATTTACTCTTGTAGAAAAAAAAAGATTTTGTTTTAAAAAATTACCGATGTAACTTAACTAGATACAAATGTTCACATTTGAGTATTTCCTGTGCTGATCTAGTTAGCTGTGGGCTTGTCAAACGAACCGACTTTGTAAGTAATCTCAACCTAGTTCGATTTGTGATGTTTACATTCTATCGTTCATGTCCTTAATTAAAACTAGGCTTTTGTAGAAATACTAACAATATATATATATATTATTAAATACAACATGATTTACGATGTCTAATTATTTACACAGCCATTTGGCGATTTACCTAATTATATATGTTGTGTTATCTATCGTTCACCCACTTTACAATATTGCGACGTTAATATTATTAACAATTGTTCACCAAATACTTATAATATTATATATAATTAGAACAAAAAGAGAAATAAATAGAACAAGTCAAATTATTATTGTTAGGAATGTTTATTTAGGTATAATATATAAACAACAAATAATTAGGGGTGAATATTCAAAATTGATTACACCTGAAACGATTTCAAATACACGCGTTGATTTTTATTTGTAACAAAAATGCAGGATATTTCTAGATAACAATTTGAAACTCAGTTTTGTCGATTTATAAAGCCAGCATTCCTTTGTGAAGAATGTGCAAATAATTCAACCAATGTCAAAATAAAATAGTTCGTTTTACTAAAACCTTGACAGAATAATATGGTCAAAGCAAAGATGTGTCATTTGTCCAATGATAAATTCGCTTCTATATAGCATAGCACCAAGGCCACCTGTGATGCCTTCGTATGCCTTAAGACACTAGCCATGCAATCTCGAAGTATCTGCAAAGCGAGAGACGTGTGATGACGAGTAGTAACTACGAGGGCTGGCCTATAGCGTAGCCTCCACTTCTTTGCATGTAATCTCCGTCAAAAGTTAGTAATTCATGGTCAATGGAGGGATATTTTAGCTATAATTCATTAATTAATTGAACACCTATAACCGGGTAATTTAATCTAATCAGGTAGACATTTGAAAACAGATAACTCAACGAATCAA
>JADQWA010000297.1:775865-779840 GCA_018344505.1 Nebria ingens riversi | reverse complement strand
ATATATATCGCTAGTAAATCAATTATTGGCTCGTTAGCAACATTACTAGCAGCGCCTTGCTTGGTCTGCTTCGCAGAGCATCGATTGTACCGATAAGTACCATTTCCTCTCGCTATCAAGAATAATTTTGCTTCGAGTTTTGTAATCCTCTGTATACATCAGAAAAATGTCTAAATGTAAAAAGGCTATTTGAAGAAATCTATTGTAACAACTACGATGGGTAACCATATAGTATAAAATACTGGTTTTAAGTAAATTGTTTTGTTGCAATATATATCTGAATTATTATTTATTGAGTAGTATTTATTTATTATTATACAAACTATAAATGAATATTTCATTTAATTGTCTTCAGTATGGTTAAAATTTGGTAATTGCACAAAAGTGTAGCAACTTTGGTAAAAAATATCAAGTTACACATATACTTTAAAAAAATAGACTGGTTGAACAAGAAATCCACTTAGAAGCCGTATCTAAATTCTATATATCCTAGTATTGATCACGTTTCAGTTCTTCTGGCGTTTGTAAAACTCGCATTGGTCACGCACAATCGTTGGCATTATATTCGGGATCCATTTCTTGTTGTACCTTCGGAATCACTTTGTTATGGTGACGGATTTCGACATTTAAACTGATACGAGTAACCAGGGCATGTAAATAGTTTATCCGAGAGTAGTACAACAAAGAGCACAAACAATGTGAGTGCTTCTACCTATATATGTTGGGGAAGGGACACACACATGGACCAGGTCCCACGCTAACCCTAACCAATTTAAAACAATAAAGCACTGAGTGGTGCGTCGCTTATGACTGTCGGATAATCGCACAGTCCGCATCTAGCCCGTTAAATGAAGTAAGCGCACGGACAATTCATTTCGTAAAAGTAAATTAACGTGTCTCTACCAGTAGCGCTGTTTATTATTACCTCGTGAGGCGGCAGCACCAGTAGCAGCATCAGATTAGAAACAGCTCCTTGCCATGCGAACGACGTGCATTTATTAAACATCAAACCCACTGGGTTCTGGTTTACGACATAATTTAACTTGCAATTTTATTTTTTCAAACCCTTTAAGTGTACTGGATGGATGAAAAAATTATATTTGAGTGAAGCTAACTGCAACAATTTTGCCTTATTTTCATTGCTTTTTCAATATTTTTATTTTAAGAGTTATAAAATGAGATTTTACGGAAACATCATGTAATGAAATTATTACGCTCTGGTTAGTCAACAACGAGTAACCAACTATATACATAAATATTTAACAAATGGGTAGCAACATCGATTTACGAATAACTGCACTTATTGAAGTGTAAAAAGCTACATATATATATATATATATATAATTATTATATATATATATATATATATATATATATATATATATATATATATATATATATATATATATGTATTATAAATAATTAATGAGATATATATTTCATACGATTGAAGAAATGATTACCTGCATGTATGATATACTATTAAAGAAAACTAGCCATAATTGTAACTTTGATCAATCATCTAGTCAACTGTAATATAATGTAATGTCTTATAATCAATTACGCTGAGGCAACAAACGTTACCTACGCCAAGGCTCACAGCTTGGTGACAAAGTCCATACATAACAACAAACATATGACAACAATCACATGATAATATATAATGAGATAGTAACAACCAAAACAAATAAAATTCATGTTATTAAACATCATTTTTTAAACTTATTTAAATATGCAGAGCTTAACAGAGATTAAGGTTCCCGTGAAAGATTTATGAATTTTGTATACAGTAATGAGAAACAGTATAAATTATTTAGAAGATAAATATATTTCAGAATCATGAAATATATCAACAAATTTACTTTAAAACCATTACATAAATTGCCTTTATAATTCTCGGTTATTTATGTTCTTGTAGTATTTGTTGATGAGAATTGCCTGTGCATTAAATCAATGATCTTGTCATTAGATATGTTAAATTTGATCTACTATACATAATCTGTTAATTCATACATCAGTTGCGTTTCAATCGCGTTAAGCATGAACTCACATCAGGAACACACATTTAGACATGACTACACATACAAGAATATCACCGTATGAATGGACACTACTTTGACAGCATAATTGACATGTTACCGGTAGCTGCTTTCGAAACAAGTTACCGAAGGGCCGCTACAAATGTCGAAGTCGTCACACCATACCACCCATAAGTTGGCGTATACTCAGTCGCATGCAGCTCCACCTTCACTTCCTACACTACTTGATGTCGAACAACTTTAATTAAAAGATTTAAAACGAAACTAATTGAATTTCAAAGTAGTTTTATATAAACCTACGTCGTTAGATCTTTATCGCAGATGGAACTTATATAGTTTATCAAGAATCTTTTTCTGGTTCGATAGAAAACTAATCTTGTAGATGTAAAGTGAAGACTTAAGTTACTTGTATTTATCATTGTAAATTTATGCAAGCTTCAGTGGCGTACATTCGATAGACGTTTTATTATAAGATTTTCTTTCCTAAATAGATTGATTAACATATTTAGTTCTTATCAGTACAATAGTAGGATTTCTTCCACAAATAAATTATTTTGTTTTTATAATATGTGTAGAAATGACATGTCACGAAAACGAACTGATACGTCCTAGCTTCTAATAAAGAATCCCAAAAGCAGTTTTAATAAGGATTGTGTACAATGGCCGTTATTGGAAAACTACTAATAGATAATCTTCTCCCACATTCAGGGAGCACGTAAATTTACAAGCGCATAGTATATCCATATATCACAACAATGTGTGTGTGAAAGTGTGTCGTGTCCGTGACTATAGTAAATTAAATTTCTTGTGGGTGAACGGGTTGGATTTCGAGACATCCTTTAATTGTTTCATTCTTCGCAATCTCGCGGTTCGGTACACAAGTATAATGGTTGCGCGAACAACAAACGCATTCCAAAGCCAAAGAGTCGTATATCTACGTTTGTCTGGCCCATGCTTTCTGGTTGACCATTCTTTCAGTCAAAACAGAGATTTTTGTGAAACATACATATTAATTTTTACATGTATGAAATCTATACAACAAACATAATGTTCGATAGATAAAAAACTTATATTATGAATACTGGCGTATGTTGTATTTATTTTTACTATTAAGGTACATAAAAAACAGATAAAAATCGAGGAATAATAAAATGCATCAGGCATATACAAACTGATATGGTGTTCGGCGCCACGGTTATGTGACGTGAGATTCATGAACATATATTAGTGGCGCGTATACCACATATGCAGATAAATCTTCTTTTTTTTTAATACATTTACAACTATCTATAATAAAATAATATTACATGACACCTTGATAAAATGCTTAACATAGAAATGCGATTAAGTTGAAAATTGAATTCATAATCATTATTTTTTTGTAAGTGAAAATGTCGACTGGGTTAAATATAGAATACAGGTAGGTCTATTAAAGGTGGTAGATGGTGGTCGTGAGATATCGATCAGTCTACAGGGTTGGGACGCTCCACCACTCAATGAGTCACTCACACATGACGTTTAATTTGTAATATATTAAGAGTTCCATCACGGCCACCGGATCGCGTTCCCATTAACTCTGCGTCACTTAATTACCTCTTAATCGGTGCGGCGCTCGTATATATATATATATATATATATATATATAATATATATATATATATATATATATATATATATATATATATATGTATGTATATAATCAGAAGATAGTCTACGGTTGCGGACGCCTGTATTGAAACCAGTCAACCTCGCCATCAACTCTAGAAGTAGACGTGTTATATGTAGGCATCTCTTTAGTGCCGATGGTGAAAAGTTAATTATTTAAAATTGGAAATGAGCAAGGACGCTAGTAATATAGCATATATCTAGGTATAGCCGACACCAATGCCGTAGCGCAATTTTAAAGTTAGTTTCTATGTAATGGGTATCGTTTAAT
>JADQWA010000297.1:60000-103265 GCA_018344505.1 Nebria ingens riversi | reverse complement strand
TATATATATATATATATATATATATATATATATCAAGTAAATTTAGGAACAACTCTAAAGCTGGATGTATTGGTGCTTCGCATCTAATTTTATTTATTATATATTTAGAATTATTCATTTCGAACTCGTATACCATTTTTATATTGTTATTTAAAGAAATTCAGTTCTATAAATAATTATTGTTCATATTAAATTTAGCGCAATTTATTATTTAATTAAATTTGTAAAACAAATTTATTTAATTTCATTGTTAACTAATTAAATTTCTCAGACATTTTATGTTATTCCCCTGTCGTCTACAAGATGTTTAATACGTGAACCCTTTGACGGTGTAATCAAATTTAAGTTTCCAGCCCTTACTTACTAGAATTTATCATTTCAAAGCGAAGCAATTTACAGTCAATTATAATGTACTCAATGCATTTTGTTGAATATGTAATATAATAAATTAAATTTCCTACGAAATATTAAGAAGCAGTCGTGTGATGGAGAAAGATAATTTCGGAAAGACGAATTGTATATCGACCACCAAACTAATTCAAAGTTGTCGGAATGATGATTATGTGCATTGATGTGCAAAGTATTAGTCAACTGTCTGTGTGAGAAAGAGAGAGAGGTAATCCGCCACTGAAAGAATTCGTAACGTAATCGCTGTGAAGTTAGTTGTCTGGTAAGCAAGCAAACCCAAGGTCATAAACATAATGGGAAGCGTCCACCCAGTGTTGTATGCAATCAAAAGCGTTTAAAAGCAGAAAATTTCAAACGAAAAATGCAAACATTCCTCAGTAATCGCACGTAATATAAGTTTCAATGTGTGTGTGTGTGTGTGTGTGTGTGTGTGTGTGTTTACAACAACGAACGAAAAACACTGGCTTGAACACCAGTTAAACAAGCAACATTATTATAAGAGCCACGTCGGATGTCTGTTTGTATGAAGGTACATCTGTGGGCTTCAGAAATTGGATCAAATTGGCTGGGAAAAAAGCTGCTTATGCCTTATGAAACATATCTGCGGAGCTTCTTATACGTTTAGATAAGAAAATATACAATTCGAACACATAATGATTCATTTAACTAATATAAGTAATTATTACGACCGGAAATTTGTTACTATTCAAATAAATAGAATATATTCTTCATTGCTACAATATTTATTTATAACAATTGATATTAAATCCTAAATTATTTTAGTTTATTTTGCTTCCATGCTAAACCATTGTTGAGATGATTTATTAACTATAAAATTCCACACCTAAGTAACTATGGCAACATGAATAAGAAATTTAAGAATTTCAGTTTTGCATATTTCTTATAACTTGTCAAATAAAAGTTGTGGGAAATATGAAAATGTTTTATTATTTCAACTAAACTATTTTTAACTGTAAGTGCAACCGTTTCAGAAATGTTGCGCACGACAAAATGGGCTTAAGCAAACATGCACTTCCGGTTTGAATATTCTTTTGAAAAATTGAAGTTTTTCTTACGGGTCATAAACAAATCTTAATTTATTGTTTCATGATTATAGTTTTAACAGTTTTGATTGTAAAACATTCACAAATAAAGTTTATAAATATATTAAAGGTTTCTGTCACCCCATTTAATGGAAAAGTTATGTTTTTATGTATATATACATATACAACAATATATATATATATATATATATATATATATATATATATATATATGTATTGTGTGTGTGTTTGTTTTTGTGGCGTGTTGGCGTGTGCGCGCGCGCGCGCGTGTGTGTGTGTCGGTGTGTATGTGTGTGTGTCGGTGTGTGTGTTTGTCGGTGTGTGTGTGTCGGTGTGTGTGTGTGTGTTTGAGAGACAGAGAGAGTTGGAAAAAGAATGATTTTTGATAAAAATTGTCGAGTAAGTATTGCGTAAAAGTAATTACCAAGATACTTTGCAACCGATAGAATTAGCGTGCTAGAGGCCGTACAATGCGGTATGGAAAGGAATAAATTATTGATTAAAATTTAACTGGGAATTATGAACAAGGAAATTCCGTAGAGTATTTTAATTTAAGTGTGCACGTAAAATAAAATAATTTATTCACACAGCGAAACTGAGTTAAATAAGATCATTTCGGTATTGTATTCAGAGTCTGTGCGCCAAAGTATTATATTATTCAAATCTCGTGAATTTGAATCTACATTGTGGTTTTTGACGGAATTTATATTTGTGAATTATTACCTCTCTCTCGGGTCAAATAAAAAATATTTATATGAGACCCAAATTATTTGATTCAATGAATATTTGGTTCGTTACAATCACGTAATTCTATATATCAATTCCATAAGCTACTATATGTATATAATCTCGCAAACAAAAGTCTAATATATGTATATCCTATCTAGCGCTCATACTATAACAACTACAACGAACACTACATAATGGATAGGCATCCCCAAGCTGTTGACCTAAATTTGTTATTTACGTATAAATTTTTTTGTTTGCGAAAATAATCGCCATAACATCAAAGATTTGGCAAATAAAATATTTATACACGCAAACTATAACAAATGTCTTAAAGTGTCATAAGTCGCAAATGAATGATACAATTAAAAATGCTTACATCTATTAGTCAACAATAGCTTTTGCTTATAAGTGTCTTTTATTCTTTATAATATCCGGAAAAATGTAATGAAATTTTAAATATTTTTATACGCTAATTAAATATTTATTGCCTTGGAATAAAAATTATTTTGATCTCTCGGAATTGCACTATAAATATCTTCTTCATTATTTAAAAATAATATGAATTTGTAGTGGATTATTTTGAGTAAATATTGAAAATCTTAAATCACTCCGGGGATTCTTAAAGAGAATTTGCATAATGATACAACGAGTGGCAAGATGGTTGTGACGGGTTTCCGGGTGTATAGAGAGGCAGCGGCTTTTCAATATTTTACAATGTTCTTTAATGCGACCCGGAGCGCATTTACGGAAATTTAACAAGTTGAGGAACCGATCGATTTTGATGCCAACTGGTGGTGGCACCTTGTACCATGCTATGCGACCTTGATCTCACCACCCAGTATACCCCAAACTGTTTTAAATTTCATCCCCAAAACTAACAACTAATTTTAGAAATATACTCAAATTTATTTTTTGTTTCAGATGGACCCAACCAAGAAGAAAATGTACCGCCATTTTTACAGTGTAGCTTCCATATTATTATTTATTATTTCATCACATTTTACGATAGCAAGTAAGTACTTTTATATTTTTTTTTTCCTATTAAGAAAATTTATTTATAATTTTTATTCATTTCGAATTTAATTGAGACATTTTTGACAAAATCCAATCCGTTTTTGATTGGTCAACAGCAACATGTTTACTAAACTTAAAGCTATTGTGAATGTCCAGTTTACATAGCAAACTTATGTGTGTTAAAGTTCAAGAAAATGATTGATAAATAAAAAAATTGTTCTAGTATTTCTTTCGCGGTAGTTCCTCAGCAAAGATGGCAATTAGTCAACAATTTGATACACCAAAGTACATACATACATACATACATGTTATTTGGGTTACGCGAAATGTATGTTACGTGTAATTAGTAGATATAATTATCATTTTTGGAATTATAACAATTAAATACATTCATTCGTTCACATTTCTAATACATGATACTACAATTTAAGATACACATCCTATTATTATTATTACGCTTAAATAAATCAAAATAATTGCAAATTACTCGAATTGCATCGTTAAAATCAGGAAATGTATCTATACAGAAAATTGATTTTTATATAAAATAATACATGCTACTATAAGGTGGGCCATTTATTAGTTTCTTTTTGAAGTTCGTGTTATTTCATTAGTTTGCAACACTGACGTGCTTGACACTGATAAATATGTAGTGTTAAATCTCCGCTATAAGCTTGATACTATATATTTATTAAAGTGAAGCGCATCAAGGTTGCAAACTGTAGAAATAACACGAACTGTAAAAAGAAACTAATAGATGGCCCAACCTATATATGTTTTGGTTAAATAATATAAATTGATGAAAATATACAAATGAAAACTCATTTAAAAATTCCAAAAGTATTTTTATTATTTATTAACTATATTTAAAACGACAATAATGTCATTAAATTGCGACGTTCGATTCAGCAGCTTTTTAAATTGACTAAATTGAATTCATCTACAGTTTAATAAACTTGTTTGTAAGATGATTGAATTATTTCGATTTTCCGATTACGAAAATCCATGTCACTAAATAGATTTAGAAAATCTAAATAGGTAATTCAATCATCTACGAAAATAACTTATTTATTATAAAAATAAAAATATATTAGTTCACATGTATACCCGTTACGTTGCAGAGATGTAACATCTAGATGTGTATATGTAATTTGTGTTGTTATGCAATTGTTTTAATTTTTTAGTGAAATTTTACAAAATGACACCGGAAATTTTAGTAACTTTGATAAGTGGATGTAGAAACGCAATTGTGACATTGAATGTTATTTCGTTGTATGAATCATATAAGATATTTTCAAGATGAGTGTGTTTCGATCGCGTGCAATATTAGTTTATAATAAATGAATTCGTAACCTCAGGCTAGTCGATTAATAAAGATTCTAATACGCTATGTATGTATGTATGTATATAATAACAATGACAAATAATAATTATATATCTCAATAAGATTTGTTACGGCGCGGCGCGGCGCGGTGGTAAACAAGCATTTATAAATACTAATGGAGGAGACTCGTTCTCGTGATCATTAGAAAATTAATCATTGGTTTGTTCACAATAAACTTACATAACAATTTATTTGTACATTATTATTTGCATACATAACAATGGGCGCCGTTGCGAACAATATACAATGCGATTCACATTGTTACAAGGACTTGCTTAGTTCAAGGTCACGTTATACCATCGTTTGCTTAAAATAATAGATGAACTGTGAATCGTTTTAATTGATACAGCCGCACATTTTGGCACTAGCAATCTCGAAATGTTGTTTCACAAATTAAACTTCACCAAAAACAGTCATTTCCGCTTCTGTGTTATATAACAATCGCCGCAAATTAATTAGACAACTCGTTCGTAAATACGCAATTCTACTCATTCACTCGCTCACTAATAATCGCCATTCCTTCCGAATAAACTCATAAAATTCCGTTGATTGTTTCACTTTTATGTTGTTTTGTTTCCAATCTACCGTAATAATTGTTGTGATTTTGATTCTTAGAACTACTTTTTGCATATTTCTTAACGTTTCTAGACGCCATCCGTAAGAATTTTAACTATTTCCGATTAGAATCGCAACAAACATATATTTTTATTTTTTATTTACCTACTTGAATTTCTTCTCAGAAGGTTACTACATATATACGTATATGAATTATGTTCCTATTCAATTCAGACTATATAGACGTCTACTAATAATACATTTTTCGAAACACCCACCAAAGTATTCTAACAGTATTAAACCACATTTTGAACTCATATAACTCAGGATTTATATCCATTTTTACAGTGTACTTATCGTTAAACAAATACACACACAAATCACTTTATTAAAAAGCTGAACACTCAACTTACTTTCATCAGAAATTTCTAGCAAACGACTCAAAAATAATCAAATATATTTTCGCAATTAATATCTTTAGATTGTTTTTTTATATATAAAATTATTAATCAAAACAGATGTGTTTAAAAGTTACACTCATATAAACACTTACGCATTTATTTGAATTGAATTTATCTAATTACTTTTAGTAAAAAATTGTCTAAATTTAACAATAAATTGGTTCAACCTAAAAACCTCTAACGGTATTACTAAAATATACTAATTATATTGCTACAACTGGTACAATAAACGCAAAAAGTATTATTAATAATCATTCTACATATTGGAGAAGTGGTCCAATTCACCCCAACTAATCTCTGTGTAATTTGAAACCTATTAAGAAATATTTGTGACACGAGCATTTTTATCTTTCACAATATACAGCTACGGTTGACTAGTGACCTATGACCAGTATTACCGGGTAACAAAACATTGTTCAACCACTCAATTATAACCAATAACCACTCTGGTGACGTGCCATCGACAGCATTTATTGTTTTAGCGTCCGTACTCAATAACTATTTATATCTGAATTTGACAACTCCGTCAGTTATAATTGGAATGACAAAAATAGTTTAATTAATATAGAAAATCTTTTAGTTACTGGATTTACGATATAAATAAGATGCTTTTAGATTAGATCTCATTATACTTTTAATTAAAGTGTACGCGAAATTCTACACTGTAAAACATTTGTGGTGAAAATAACTTTTTAAATAATGTAAATTTTATAAAATTACATAATTAATCAAAGTAATTTTTCTATAGAATTTTAAATATATTTTTATTAATCAAAATTTCCAATTATATAAAGCTGGAAGCATTGATGCGATGCATGAGTTAGTAATTAATTTTATTGCATTTTCAGGTCCTGTAATACGATCCAGTCGTATGGTACGTGAGATTTACCCTGAAGTAGAACAGGAAATTCCAGATAGCAGTCAAACTCAAGGTAATTTCCGGTTTATTAATTAATTACTAACGATAATCCCAATTTGATCAATTTATTATCAAATGTAATTAACACATACATCAAAATGTGTTCCTAGTTCCTCAAATAAGAAATAACATTCGACCCGAATATACGTTTCGTTTAAGCTTTTGAAGACCACTGTTCTAATGTTACATAGATAACCAACTTAACTTCTATGTATGTATTTATTAATTTATTAAACAAAATTGATATTCTACGAATAATAATGAAATATTTCAAACGTTCATTATCAATTTTACAGTAAATTAAAATTTAAAAAAAAAACTAATTTTCCAGTGTTGGTATTTCGAATTTAAAATTAATTAAATACACAATAAATAATTCAGTAAGTTAATTATTGTTACAACATTTTAAATTGAAAACTGATAAATAAAAGATAAAAATCGGGTATTCCCGATTTTAATTTAATAAATTTATTGGTTCGGCTCGTTAATTTCTATTGAATTATCCATACTTTGACCTTCGCGATTAGTTACACTTTAAAAACATTTATTTCTTAGATTTACAGATTGCGTGGGACTTGCTATTTTGTTTATTTGATTTATTTTATATATTATTGTATCCCAAATATGGAATTTTAAAATGCCTTATGTAATTCGTTTTTTATGTGAATTTAAGTACGAAATAAATTTGCGGTTTATTAAAATATTGTTATTGGTTTACCAAACAAATCGTTAAGAAAATGAATTGACGCACATTTCTGGCATGTTTCGTTATAACTATTTTATATAGGTATATATATATATAAAGATAATTTAGTAAATTACGTTAAATCGTATAAGAAATTCGCGATTTTATTTAATATTTTAAATATAATTTAGTCTATATAGAACAATGGAATGATTAACATATTTTAACATGAATTATTATTGCATCTGTAGACAATAACAGCTTAAAATTCCATAAATGATATTAGTCATAATTTCCAGAAATATGGAGTGAAATTGTCTACATTTTCCTATACCACAATTAAATACCTAAACTATTATTTTCCTCAATAGATAAAAATAACTTTTAATTAACGTAATAATGAGTTCAGATATTAAAATTAAATATTTGATTTTACAAACCACAAAACACTCTATTTCTTTATATGATTACCTATTATGTTTTAAATAAATCTAAATTGATTTTTAATTTTAATATTCATAGCGATCTAAACAGGAAATACGTAGAATGTAATTGAGACGAAACCAGGCCTATTTTCTAGCGCGCCCCTTTGAACTACAAATAAATTATTTTTTTATAGTGTGCATCATTGGTGATGTAGTTTACGGACCGGGTGAAGGAGTTCCTTCAGAGCAACCATGTTCGAAATGCGCATGCGCCCCACCAAATTTACGTTGCGTAACTGAAAAATGCATCCAACAACCAGGATGCAAAACAATACACCGACCGAATAAATGTTGCCCAGATTACCAATGCGGTATGTCTAAAAGCTATTCCAGGATAAATCATAATTAATGAATGATTTAATTAATTATATTTACATCTATACCCAAAAAAAAATTCGATAATTCATGGGAATTTTAGTTTTTGGCAAAACTGAATTGCAATTTCTTGTTTTAGAGTGCCAGCATCAAGGTAAAAGTTACGCGAATGGCGAACGTTTACCATCTGCACGAGGTGGTGAATGCCTTGTGTGTTACTGCCGCGGTGGCGAAGTACAATGCAATGAAGTTGGATGTTACACAAGAAGCGATTGTGAACCTAGATATGTCACTGGGCAATGTTGTCCTAAATATGACCATTGTCCACCAAAAGGTAGTTAGCGTTAGAAACGATCCGAAATAAATAACTATTTAATATTAAATTTTTGAATAGTCTACGCATGAGAAATGTTTGGCAAATTTTCAACTTTGTATTGATTTGTCAAAGATATTGCAGATATATGTTTATTTGTTTCGTAAATGCGTATCTATTCGTTATTCTATTCAACAGAATTATTTTCTTCTCAACTATAAATTATGGATATTTCTAAAAGATTTATAGTCCAACCCAAATTAAAATACATCTTAAGAAATAATCAATTTTTTAAAAGTGTGTTACGTCTGAAATCTAAAACAATAATTTAATTTCTAGAGCCAACTTCTGATCGCTTACCTAACCAACCCCATGAACCAACTCTATCAAGTATTGACCCTGAAGTCATATCCTCCTGGCCGAGTACAGGAATTCCAGAAAACGCGACCACTTTAGAAGACGTTGAAGGCAGTGGTGAACCAGAAGACCAACCCTCACCAACACCCTCTTTCATAACAACACCAAATCCAATACAAGGAGATGAACCGAAACGATCCTCAACTCCTATAACCTTCTCCATAAAAGATTACGACTCTAAACCGAAAAAAGTTATTCCAAAAATTGACAAAGCTACCCAAACTGACTCAGGAGGCAGGCCTCAAATTACTATCCAAGAAGTCATTCCAGAACTAACCGAGTTCAAATCGCCTCAACAAAAAGATGTTCCAAATAGAGCAGTGTCAGCAAGTCCGATAAATCCAGTCACTTACAAACATTTGGATAGTTCAACAACAAATCTAAATGACAACAACGATGTTGAATCATATGCCAGTGAGAAAACGGAAGTTTACGATCATCCTCCTCCTGTGTTGAGGATTGGGGATCAATTATTATTTATCAAACAAGGACAATTAGTACCGGAAAAGGATGCGAGTACACCTAGTCCTGTTATTACATTAATCGGCGCTGAAGGACTTCAGATCGGTTTGGGCAGTGGCGAATTATTAGACCACGAAATAATCCCTGTGAATCGAGAAGAAGTCTCCACAAATAACCCGGTCGCGAAGCGAATGGATCCAAATGAATCAAAATCTATCGAAAGTACAACCGCAGATTCAAGGGAGTCTACACCAGAAGTTATTTCAAGTGAAGACTCTTCGGATTTAGAAACAGCTTCAAATGATTCTGTACTAACATCAAATGAATTCATACTAGCAGATGTGGAACTGACAGATTATAAATCAGAAGAGCTTTCATCTACTGAAGCATCTGTTATTGTAACTTCAGAAGACGCATCTTCAGAGAGGACATCTTCAGAGAGATCTTCAATAGATGCGCAAGTATCTTCTACAACAGACCGTAGCGATTATGTTCCTGAAGAAAATCCTTATTACCCAGCAATTCCTGAAGATATTATGAACGTGCAAGAAGAATCTAGTACTGAATCTACACATTTAGCCAAAAGTACAACTCCTACAACCACTGAATATCTTTGTAATACAAGTCTTGATCCTTCTTCATTATCTACTGAATCAGCTGAGTCATCATCAGAGTCTCCTCAGACAGAATCAACAGTTTTGTCTATACGAGACACCCCAAAAATTCGATTGCTTCTCTACGCAAAATCTTCCGACGAAGTTACTGATAAGATCTTCGTAACTCCTTTGCCAATTTTGGAACCAGTTTCTTTAGTAGGACAAGATTCAAAAGAAGCAACAGACAACGACGAATCTGAAGTTGCAAATACAGACATAGAAGAAGATTTAACTGTACAAGGTTTAAAAGAACGTGTAGGAGATTCAAAAGAAGATATATCTAAAACTATGAAGGAAGAAGGTGAAGCAATACAACAAGACACGCATGATAAATCAAATGAAGAAAAGATCTTACCTGAAGTTCTAGAAATGCGAAGCAACACATCTATTGAAGGGAATGGAACACAAGAATGGCTGAAGGAGAATCCTACGAAAATTTCCATTCCACTTACAAACGATTCAATCTTGAATATTCCAGAGAATATTCCAGAATTGAAAGAGCCTACTATACAAAATCCAGAAACTCCAGAAATATCCAATAAGAAATCAGAAGAATCATTGATGAACATTGAAGCAGCATTACCTGATAGTATCTTAAAACAAATAGCTCCAAGCGATTTGATTGAAGATGACAATGTTACAGATGAACATCCTGAAAAGTCTAAAAATCGTTCTGCTGAATCCACGAATTTAAAAAATCTACCAACAAGAAATCTACTTCAAACTTCCATGTCAACAGAAAGTGTTGAGTCTTCAACTCAACCTGCAGACGATTTAGCAGCGACAGATGGAATCCTATCAACAAAAATTGTTGAAGTTGTAATTTCTGCAAAAGATCTACTTAATACAACGGAAATTTCAAAAGAAGAATTGAATTCTGAAGAAGATTCCAAAAGTAGTGAAGAAATAATTAAGGCTGCACACATTCCAACTGGCCAAGAAGAAATGGTGGTAATTTCTAAGGAAATTGCAACTAATAAAGAGGAAATGCCAGCTAAAATTGTAATTCCATCGAAGTTAGAAGCACAATCGTCCAAAGAAACATTAGAAATGAATGATGAATTATTCAGCGATGAATCTACTACGATAAAATCATCTCCAATTGAAACGTTATCCAATGATGATGCTAGTGTTGAGATTATACAAAATGATTCATTAGATCTTTCAGATGCAGTTGAAATGCTTCCAGGTTTTCAGAAATCAACCCCAATATTATTTAAAAGCAGCGAAGAACAACTTAGAGATCAACCATCTCCAAAAGATGATGTTGAAATTATTTCTGCAGATAATACAAATGTTCAAACACATGCAGAATTTAAATCACCAACAGATGAAAGTCAGATGCTTACAGATTCCAACAAGAAGACAAAAGAGAATCTAGAAATTGCTTCCACAAACACATTTAAAGAACAATCCAAAAATGTACCATTCTCAAAAGATGAAGTCCAAATGATGCATGATCCAAACATCCATACTAATGAGGAATTTAAGGATTTTCATGAAGAAATTCAAAAACGTGACGTGGTCAAAAAGGTATTGAAAGACACTTTTGAAAATCCGAAAGAAAATATACGGACAGATCTGATAGGTGCAACTGAGGATCCAACGCTGGACCCAACTAATCAAGATGGGTCAAATGAGGAGGTGAACGCGGTGAAACCAATAGAGTTCCATGATTTATCAACGCGAAGTTTGAATCCACAAATATATAATTCAAGCTTATCAAATAAAGTGGCGCCTAATAAATTGAATGCAGACGTACGGAATAAAAATTTGGATGAAACTGAAGTAATACAAAAAGTTAACAATGACCATTCTAAAGTCCAGGAATCTACGGAAACTCTAGACACTGGAGCTTTGGGGGTTTTAAGAGACTTCTTCCAAACACAATTTAGACATTATCAAGATTCGCGGTCATCGGATTAATTTCAGAATTGTGTGTTACTTTTAAGGTCTCTGCCACAAAATATTTTAGGTAATCTATTTCTGATACCCGCCTGTAATAGGTGTATTCGTTTTGCAGACCTAGCTCGTAATAGTTGAAGTTCTTTAATAAATGGAGACAAATATGCGAAATGAATCAGAGCATTTCTTTGTGTTTCTGTTAGTACCTATATATTTTGTTTGAACTGAATGAGCAGTAGAAAGAATCACTTTTAATCAAATTTGACCAATGATGGATCATTTAGAATTAACTCTTTTCTACTTTTACATAAATCTATACCGAACCAAGCTATTCTATTTAAACAAATTAAGACCAAAGCGAATACACCTTCGTATAAGGTACATATAAAGACTACAATGGAATAACAGTGTGGATATGAGGAAAACTACAATATAGATAATCACAAATGATGCTGTTGCGATCTGATTCTGTTTGTGGTCTATATACTACTTTCGTTCAACATTGCAAACTTCGATAAGCAATTTATTATATTTATAAATCTATTAATAAGATTTCTTTCGTTATCTTGAAGGAAATTATGAATAAGGAATATGCCATTGTTGAGGATACGCATTCTTTGAAGAAAGAAGATATTGTTGGTGAAATTTTGTGATAAAATGTATTATTTATGAACGAGATTAATATGGTTATTTAAAACAAACAAAAAGAATGAGAATATTTTTGTGTAATATTTAAGATGATTTAAAATTAAACTTTTTCTACTACACTACAGTATTAGAAACTCATAAATTATTTATAGCATTATACTGTTATAATTGGCAACATATTTAGATTATCGATCGAATCAAACCGTATCCAAGAGGCCACACAAATGTGAGCATGCACGTTTGATTCGTTTGTTTGCGTTAAACGATTCGCCAATGTGACAATTAAAATTTCAATTTTTAGCTCTGATATTATTTATCTTTGGTATGCCTAGATGAAAGATGCAATTACATACATTGTTCTAAGTGTAAATTAGACTGACGTTGTACTAACGTATGTTCCATTAGCAATAATTCTAGCTTCTAACTATATTTTAGATTATATTAAGTGTCATAAAACTCTTTTTTTATTATTATTATTAATATTTAATGAAATTTGTTTGTTTGGTTATTTTAGTAATTGAAGAGCACGAAATATCCCTAGGAGAGAATTGATATTATTATTGTAAATTATTTAATTATTTTTTAACATTTAGTCTATATTGTAAAAGAAATTCTCATTGTATTTAAATACATTTATCATGTATCGATAAATATGGTTTTATTTATACCTATTTTCCCTTTTTTTCTTCATTTTATATACCATTTAACTACACTGTAAAATATTAGTGTAATTTTAAACATAAAAATAATCTTACAAACTTTAAAAGAATCTTGTATATTCTGTTGTTTTTTTTTTCCAAACAATACAAGAAAATTTAAATGTTTTTACAATACACATTGTTGCTTTAAAGCACAAATGTGACATGTATATGTTTTAATATGTGTTTCTTTATTTAAACTAGTACTTGCTTTTCGCAGTTTTTGTCTATTTTGAGAAAAACTATGCATTAGTTCGTAAATATACTTATTTAGACAGTACAATTTTTGTTTGAAAAGTGTTTTGAAATAACTTCCGGTGTATGTGTGCTACAGCTTTTTGAATGTTCATACTTCTTATTTATTTAAGTAAGCTTCGAAAAAAGTAATGATGCAATTTAAACTTATTACATACATAACTGCATGCCTATTCCCATCATATGAGGTGGCAGAAACCCCTAATTACAGAATATAATTACGAGTAGGTCATGGATATAATAAATGATTAAGTAAATGTGAAAAATATTTAAGGTGTACATACATCCAAATATTTGATATTGCATGATAAGTAAATAATAAATAATGATGTCAACAATGTCCACATGACTAGAAAAGCTAGAATTCTACTAAGAACGTATAAGAATATAATAGATACTTATCATAAATATATTCGTTATATTAACACTCCTAAAAAAAGCCCATTTAAGCTAATATAGAAGGTTTTGTGATTGTATTACATATTTTCCTATTATACACTGTTATTAATCTAGGTTTATCAATGTCGCATCGTAACATTTCACATATTAGGTAAGGACAATTAACACTTGGCTTAAGTCATAAAACATACTTATATACCTACACTAGTGACATACTAAAAATGCTAAACGTAAGTGAAAGGCCATCATATTAGATGTTACAAAATTACACAATCACTCATTTGATTCATACAAAATATAAGCACTACAATGGACTCTCAGAAGTCACATTACACTTATAAATCTTTACTGAAAAATCTAAGCGGTCTTAAGACAATTTAAACTATAAATAACGAAATACTAACAAATTTTATTTACGTTACAAACAAGAGTCATTTAAATAAATAAAATTGAAATTGGTTTTTAAAATTACTTCACATAGAGGCACCATTATATTTATTCAAAAATGGTTTTGTCAATACACCACAAAAAAAAATGGTGTACACTTTCATCGCATGAAGATTTTAAATATAAATTTACAACACATTACTTCGTATTGAAAAAAATAAAAAATCAGAATAACAAATTGAATTCTAAGTCATTTAGATATGAAGTCTAGAAATGATTGATAAATAGTATATATACGCCAGAACTACGTCACATACCTACAAAAACATATGTAAATATCACTTTTACTTATGTTCGTTTTGTATTTATATACATATATATATATATATATATTATATATATATATATATATATATATATATATGTATAGGTTCCATATATATTTATATATATATACCTATACATTTCTCCGTATCTGTCATACACGTTCTTATATACGCTACGTTTGAATTTGCACTTTCCAATAGCAGACACGATTTCAATATGCGGATTCCACACCATTGATATTAAATATTAGGATGTTAGATATTGCCAATTACATATATATTCGATCCATTCGATATATTAATATCAATTGATAAAATATCGAATGTGGAAGCAAAAGATTATAATCATAAAGAATAAAAGAAAGTAGTTTAATTTGTTTAATACACACAGAGTCCATAAATCAAAATGCAACATACGTGTTATATTATTATATTTAAATGATACACTAATAGTCGATGGCGGCAGGACATTCGCTGCTAAATCAATTTTTGTTTTAATACTTCATCAATTACCTAATTTTAATTATTAACTATTATTGTTCTAGTAAACTTAAAAGCCTCTATTTGTAATTCTACTAAAATTAAATTAATTTTAAGTGCAATTAATATAAATGTGTAATTTTTTTTTATAAAGAAATTAATGATTTGGTTCATATGTTCAGCACTGGATTCTGTGGCGCTTATCAATTCGAGCGCATTTGATTTAATTATAATAAACACATGAAAATCGAAAGTAATTTAAATTCTTAACAAAAAATGAATATATTTGCGAACAGTAGTTATTATTTTTGTAATTATAGAAAAACCTAAGCAATATTTCTTGTATTTTAATAAAATTCTACTTCATAATGTTTCTGTTTCAACATAATTAGGGTCAAATTCGAAAAAAACAACACCAACATTTTCATCATATGGTATAAAATAGCAGGCAACACAGTAAAAGTTAAATAATGCAGTGATTTTAAGAAACTGGAAGAAGTATATGTGCAGGGCTGTATTTAATTAAATTCTTAAAATATTTTTTACACGCTCAATTGAATATTACTTGCGTAGCCTAATAAACTATGAGTGGTCATTTTGTTTATGTCGTTTTCTATATTTTCTAAATTAAAGTTTTCTCTATATAATTATTATTGCATCTGTTAACAATAATAGCAGCTTTTATTTTCAAAAATTACTTAGTCATCATTTCCTTAAAATGGAATATTATTTCCAAATTTACCTAACAAAATTAAATATCTAAATGCCCTTATTGCCAAGAAATACGAAGAATGTTGTTCAACGTAGTTAATATTATTATTTTTGAAACATATCTGATTTGATTTATAATTTTTTATTCATAGCGAAAGCTCGAAAATGAAATATTAGTTGAGCCGTTTTTTGATTAAAATATGATTCTAGTAGGTTTTATTGCGACCACGTTTGAAAAAATTATAATATATTTTTTTATAATAATATAAAAGCTTTTTAAATAATAAAAATTAAATATATAAAATATCACTATATAGAAATCGAGTCCGTCCCTGTATACAGCATCTAAAGATGACAACAGGACAGGACGGTTAAGGGGAAAATATAAGGAAGAGAAGATATATGAGTGTGAACTATAAATGCAATGCGCTTCAGTGAAACTGAGTTTATTTAGTGACAGTGCTCAGTACGTTCGGACCGAAGCCTAAAAACCAAATACAGTAAGTTCGTTTTTATTTATTTCATTTTATCCACATTTATCTATAACTTAAGGTGTTTTTTTTTTCAATTAAAACAACAATGGGAAACTTAAACTTACATATTTGGCTTTATAAAAAGGTATATAGAAATAATTAAAACTCAAATAAAAAATCCTATTTCCAAATTAAATTAAATGATTAGAAAATATAATCAAAATAAACTATTTTCATCATCAGATAATTTTATATGTATATACATATACTCAAATAAATCTCAAAGGTTGTTTTCGTGTGTAATTACATTATAAACATCGACTACGGATATGTACTCTGTACTTCCGGTGCATAAAGTGTATTTAAATCTTATATAACAAGGCAAATGCAGAAAAAAAACATTCAACACACATTCTTACAGGATATTAAAGTAACTATATAAACTTTAGAAGATTACTGATGTTTAATTTAACTTTCACAACAATAAATTATATTTTTTTATGTATTTATATATTTTTATTTGATTTTAAACATATTTGATACTTATAGAAAATTAATAAAATAAAACATTAGACATTTTTATTATTATTACTTCTGTTTATGGACTTATAGAACTCCCAGGACTCTTAAATCCAATTTAGATTCAAATGTTACCCAGTTAATATTTAGACAATTTAAATAATTTAAGCCATTTTACACGAATATAATTAATATATTAATTTGTACTAACAAGATATCTAATTAGAAATGATTTGTTCCAGAAGATGAAGGTAGCAGTATGTTTATTGCTTGTGGTGGCTTGTGCTTTTGCTTACCCCCAACGCGAAGGAGCGGCGTACACAAATGAAGCAATTCGACAAGCTCAAAACACTTATCTAATCCCGAAGGATGCTCAAATTCAAAAAGTAAGTAAAAACTTTTGTATAAAAAAACTAATTAATAACTAATTATTTGATTAATTTAATCAAATTAACACATTTATTAGACTCAATACTAATTTATTTGTAGGAAATATATTTAATTGTTTCAATTAAATCTTTAAAAAAAAAGTAATTTACGACTAATATTTTAATTACAATCAAGTAATTTAAAAGTAATCTAAAATATCGAATTGAATTGTGTTTTAAGTCAATTTAATACGTTATTCGATTCGTAGGTGCAAGAAGGAATTGAGATCGGAGCATATGAAAGTATACCCGGAAATCAGCGTATCAATTTATTCGAAATTTTGGGCGATCAAGTTCCATCCGAAGTCATCAACAATCTACAAGGTCAAATCGATCAAGTGGGAAGGAGTTAAACATGTTTTCAAAACCAATTCACACACCAGTTTCACAAGAAATAAAACTGGGTTAGCATAATCCGGTTCAATGCAAATTACATATCAAAAAATTACATATATATTTGCAAAATTGTACTAATAAAATAAACATTATGTATTTATAATTTAAAATAATAAAAAATGTATTTTTTCTACGAATAAAAATTAATTTTTATATTTTGTCTATATTTGTTTAAAACATTATTTACAAGCTTTGAACACATACAAATTGTATATATTTACGCTCATAGGGCTTAAAAGTTTTTTGGTCGTAATATGGCAAATAATCAATTTCGATAAAATAAAATATCTACTCGTGTGGAATACAATTTTTTTTTAAAGATAGAAATTGTGTAACTTTAACTTGAATTTTATTGTGAATAATAATTTTAATATTATTTATACGTATTTTCTGTATAAATAATCAATTTGATGTTTTTATTATTTAAATTAGTTCTGCATTGTTGTGAATTTTTTATTTACGTTACAAATCGATTGAGGCAGAAGAACCCAAGTGAAGACTTCGAAGAGAAAGCTTACTTTCTTAAGGTTAACAACATTTTTTATACGCAGATAGTGATGTATAGTGATGGCCTGACATGTATCGCCTATATATACACTGAATATAAAATCGTAGCTTTATAAATAATACAATTTCACCATCACAAAGTTGTTTCCAAATATATTTATCCGAATATTAAGAATAAACATTCTCTTAAATGCAATATTTGTTATATTGCGTGACATAGTTCGTTATAAATGTTGAGTATGTATAAACGAGCGTTATAACCGTGTGAAGCGATTTCGTTATTACCTAAACATGTATAAAATGCTGCGCCTTAAGCGATGATATTCGCTACTCCGTTAAGTATTACATACTGCCAGCAAGTTAACAGAGCATACTAGGAAATAAAATACAGCAATTGTATGCATATTTTATTAAATTAACAATACCTCTAGATTATTAATTAATACATTTTTTTAATATTTAATTTGCAACTTTAAGTAATAGTATAGTTTAAATCTTCCCGATACTTGTATTGTTAAGTACAGTAAGATAAGAATGCTAATTTAATAACATTATGTGTTGTTTCTTAGTAGTTTACGATTAATATTGTATCATATTTAAACTGAGTAAAACCGTGGGCCTCTCGGTCCTGTGGATAGCTTAGAATTTTCTGATATCTACATTGCTCTCAGGCAGAGGTTCGAGACCATGCTCTGAGTTCAGATGATTCTCGAGAAGATTATCGGAAAATTCGCGATCGATTCTCGGGGACGATTGGAAAGGGCAGCACAGGACCGAGGGGCCTATTTAGCTAAATTTTATGATAATTTTTTCAATAATTATCTCTAATTTAAAATGTTTGAAACATTAAAATAGAATAAAATATCAAAGAATGTATAAATTCTTATACGAAGCTATAAGTAAGTATTGTAAACATTTTTATAGTCTAAAGATTTTACCGAAAATATTCGTCTGTAACTCAAAAACGGATGAGTCTAAAATTATAAAACTTGATAATTTAGATTTGTAATTAAATTTAGGGGAAGGGATTAATTTTTGCAACAATTGGCTAACCGGAAATGCTACTTTACTTGTAGCCGTTGTCAGTTTTTGTCTTTTTAAATAAAAAACATCGGCCATGTGTTGGCCCTAAACTTTCTTTTACGTAGTTAGTATATTTAGATTTGATAGTATATATATAAAAATATAAAATGTTTAAATTTCAAGAAAATATTTTCATTCATTGTCCAATAAAATTGTAAAGTTAGTTTATTGTCAGATTTCCAAAGAAACATACGTATGTATTTTAGATTTTAAATGTTGGATTTTATAGTAGTATAAAGAAAATATCATTATTCATTACATATTGCTAAAAATTATTATGGCCGGGCATTTTCTAGTTTTCAAATTAACTTTAAACCAGAGAAAATATTTATATATAATATTTTAAATTATTTACTAACCTTTTTAACGCTTTTTCACTAAACTTATTTGTGACACTGACAATAAATGTTAAATGTCAAAATATTTGAATATTTAAAACAGTTGACATGCATAGTAGATACGATTTATTATATATAAATTTCCATACCTATGTAACTATGGCAATATAAATAGGATAATAGCAATTTTCTCGTAACTGGTGCACTTTTTGAAGAAATGTTTAAAACAAAAGTTGGTCAAATCATTAATATCTTTAACTTTAATTATAACTATTTTACTGTAAGTTTCGAAGATATGCAAAAAGTGTCGCAAGTAAACACGCACTTCCGGTTTGAATATGCTTTTCAAAAATAGGAGGTTTTCTTCCCAGACATATACAAATCTTAAGTTTAAAGTTTCATAATTTTATCTTCAACAGTGTAGGCTCACAGCCTCACACACAGACACACACACACACACAGACAGACGTCATTCCAAAAATAGTCAGACTCGATTCAGGGAAGGTCAAAAGGTGTATTTCCGTTAAAATGTCGAGAATTTTTTTTTTCGTGATTACGATACTTACTTATTACTTCGTAAAAGAAAGTAAAAACATATGAATACAATTTTTCTATACTTTTTGTTTGAAATGCTATATGAAATAGAGTTAACACATCTGCAAAGCATATAACATGCCTCTAAGGCGTACAATATTTAACATAATATTCCTAAATTGTAGATGCTATTTCAATGTGTAGAATAAAATATAATAATTTTCGTTTAGGTTGTATTAAAATTATCATTATTTTTTCTGATTTGATAGTTATTTATAAATAACATCTATACAGTGTTTCTAAATTAAAATGGTTTTTATAGATTTGTGTATAATTCTAATTAATAATAAATTTGATGAAATTAGGGGTTTTATTAATGTAGTTATCAATTAAATCTATAATAAATTATATGATATGATCAAGTTGAGAATCTTAAGTGACTTCTTCGGACTGTTGACGAGATATACAAGTAAGGAAGAATTCTACGAAATCTAATGGAACAAGTTCTCGTCAACGACCACTAGATTATCCAGCGTACAATTGATTCTATTATATACTAATGCTATTAACTCAATATCTTAATTAGTTAAAAAAAATATTAGTGCTTTTAAAATCATTATTATAAAAATTTGATAATCATAAAAACGCTCATTACTAATTATTATACAACGCAATAGTTTCTTGTTGAGGACACAACTAGTAAGCTATATTTAATATATATTTTTAATTAATTCAAATATAGAAAATTCGTAATTGTTTCTTATTAAAGTCAGTTCTTTTTTTGGTAGTGGTAAAATATGCATCTTTAAGGTAAATTACGATTAGTGAAAATTGCAATAGTTATATTGACAAAATCAATACGAAGAGATAATGACGAAATTTTTACTTTCTTATACGAAGTAATAACTAAGTATTGAAATCATGAAAAAAATATCAATTTCTAGATTTTAACGGAAATACACCTTTTGACCTTCCCTGAATCGAGTCCGACTATTTTTGGAATGACATATGTATGTATGTTTGTTTGTTTAGATGTATGTGTGCGCGCATGTGTGTGTTTATAATATATGGTTTAAACTGTCTTCACTGCTAGTTATTTACTAGTAAAAGTACTACTATGAGATTATTTTGTAAAAATGTAGACTTAATATTAAAAATTATTTAGATTTTTTAAAGTAGGTAAATAAACTAAAAAGAAATATGTCGTATATAAGTAGTCCATACGACACAGAACCATCCAGAATCTAGATGTAATTTTCGCAATAACCAAGTATTACAATATCTATATTAAATGTATAATATAGGTAGTATCGAAACAACGGTTTCATACTCATATTCATATACCACCAAACACACACATGCGCCAAACACCAATCATATATATATAAATACGCACCAATATTCCCAGCAATGCACGTTAAAATCATAAACACACACACACTCAAATCGCGTACAACGGGAATTAAAATACATACATACTCGCGCACACCTTCATACTTATAGACAAAGACCACATTATACCCACACATGATTAGAGTAACAAAGAAAACAACACTTTAAGAGCAAAACCACTATTCTCTGTATACAAACAAAGATAGGGACAAGTGGGGCAACGTACCACACATCCACAAACAACCGACCCCTACGAAATTTATAACAATACATACTATAAAAATTAATTACTATAATAAAAATGTCAATTTACTTAAGACCTACCCAATATAGACTTACAGATTCTTATAAACATCTATACGTCTATTGACAATTAAAATATGATTAATCACATTTGGATGGATTTATTCTAAATACTTGTAGAAAATCTGTAAGATGTTTACGTTTCCATAACAGTATTCTATGTTTTTCTATATTTTATATCTTATAGATTTAATAATCACGAATTCGTTAACCATAAGATCTATAGAGAAATCTGTAGGCTGTATACATTTTTAAACCACGATTAAATATTTCTCTGTAGCTTGTATAGGGCCCTGTAATTTTATAAACTGTATAGATAATCGTCAAAGATTTATAGCGCGATTTAGAATAAGTCTGTAGATCTATAACTATAATCTGTAAAATGTTGAAAGTATTTAAAATATTTCAATTGATTTATAAATTAAATATATAAAATGTTTCGAATGTGTTTTTTATAATAAATTATTAATTTAATAAAGAATTATAGATTTTTCAAAAATGTACAGTGCTTACAGGGCTATAGACTTGCACCATTAAATTCTAAAACAAATTTATAACAACTATAAAGAAATCTGTAAGAGTTGTACGTGTTTACCTATAGATAGTTAGTACTTCTGAGTAGCTTATAATTTTGTATAGAGTTTTATAAAGCTTATAGATAATCATATATCACATTAATTTAGTTATAGATTTCTATAAAAAATACTAAGTTTTATAGACCCATATGTACGTTTTTATACATACAACTCTAATCTGTAACTCATTCTTATAGATCCTCAAAAATAATCAATTGTAATTGTTAAATATAAATGTAAAAAAAACTTAAGTATTGGTAATTTATTTATAAATAAATATGTTATTTCGATTATTAATTTGAATTTTTAGACATATATGAAAAAGCTCGCCGTATTATTACAAATCAATTTAAAATTATATTGATGCGAGTAGATTAAAGAAGTGACCGATTACTTAAGCTACTCATATAGTATGTAAGATTATTATTTTTAATAAATTTGCATTTAAATGTAATTGTTTTTTTCGAAACTGAGTTGGTTATAAATAAATAATAAAATAGTCCCGCATGAGTCAATCACATGGTCTATGTTCCCCTATGAAGATAGGCACAGTATTCTTCAGGTGAAGTTGGTTTGGTTAAATCAACTGCTATATACAAGTATAATGCAAAACCAGTCATATGTATACGGCGGTACGGTACGGACGTAAGCATAACCGTAACCAAACGCACGCGCGTAACGTAAAGGTTTCAAGACAAGTGCGAATACTATTTCAGTTGTTAGTCAATATTTATTATTATTTTATTAAATTATGTGTCCCGCCAAGCATCGCTGGACTGTACAGTGTCTAGGGATTATTTTATTCATGTCCATTTCGACAACTTGGAGTCTAGTCTCCGCAAGTAAGTTACACAATTTATCTTTAAGCCAAATATTCATCACAACCGCACAGATAGTAATAGTTAACATATTTATAGTTGTAGTAAATATAATCTTTACTTATATTAAGATTGGGGTTGAATAGGGAAAGATTATCAAGATGGGAATGGATTCGAAAGGTTTCTACCACCCCATTTGATATAAGTTTCTCTCCATATAAATAAAATATTGCTAAAGATGTGTATTAATTAATAATTATTGGGCCAAGAATCATTTTACTCTAAGTGTGATTTTTAATATTTTCGGAAGTTACAAAAATATTCGAATCAAATATATTTGAAAACGCGATAATTTAATAATATATTTATACACCTAAATTAATATATTTCTATTTTTAAATAATAATATATTTCCATTAATCCAAATCATAATTAATATTTTAATTCAAAACCACACACTTCCATGAACTATTATGATATTTAATAGAATTTTTATAAGTATAATTTTAGAAGTTTACTTTAGTCACTTGTCACCTTTGTGCTCCAAGTCTTAAGGGAGGTAAAACGACAATAAAATAATCTATACACGATCTTTTTTAAATTTTATACAAGTAAAACTAGAAAAGTATGTGAATCATAAAATTGAACCACAACTGATTGGGACATGTCACTTTAGTGCTCTTAAAAGACAAAGTGTATATTAAAAAAATAAACTTATGTAAAAGAATTATTTATAAGAGTTTGATTAATCTAATAGCTTAATTGTAAATGTATATCCTCACTAAATACGTCCATTGGTACTCTAAGAATGACCAATGGTCATTTGCACCGCGAACATCAAATAACGGTATAACTTTACTGGCTTTTTAACTTCTCTATCGATTTTTATTATTTGTTCCGTAAGATACCAGCCTGCCAGAAGATCAGATGTGTTCACCAATGAATACGGCAAGCAAAAATAAAAATAAAATGGAAAAAACGCGTTATTCTCGGAGATAAACACAAAAAAATCGCTACATATAGTAAATATTGAGTTTTCATTACGTCACAGCACATATAGAGCACATTATATACATACTTGTTATTTCACTTTCAGTTTCAGCAATGGAAAGTATTTCTGAAGAAAGTTCACTGCAGTAGTTTTATTTTTATAAATGTCTACGATTTTCAAATGAAAACATATGTAGTGGTCAAATTAACAACTATTTCATTTAGTACTATTCATTAATTCGTCTTAAAAGTGTGATAAATCAAAATTAAGCGGAAAAAAATGCATATTTTGCAGTCGTAATTTCGCAAAAATAAACTATTACACATTAAACACCTAATTTAGGATAATGAAAGTCTTTATTTTCGAGTAAATCTATAATATTAATTTAAATCGTATTTACTTACGACGTTGTTTGTGTATATGTGATTTTGTTAAAATCTGAATTAAATAAATAATTGTTTTTAGCGGAAAATCTACTAAAAATTGTTACTAAATAAAGTTAAATAACAGTCATTATTCATTGTTGTTATCATAGTTTCACTTTTGACTTTATCGGAATTTAAAACACCAGGAAATAAGGGACCCTTACAATAATTAAATATTTATATCTCTTAGTTAAGATTATATTATCATTATATAATAAATATATATATATAGTCACTTTTCCCTACTTTTTAAAGCTTTTATATAGTGTGAAAGCTTCATATACTTTATTACCCTATGACATGTGTTACCAGCAACATATCAGCCATTTAAAACTAGACATGAAAGAGTCTAAAGTAATAATATATAAATATAAACAAATCTGGATTCGTTGTTTATAATATTAAACCAAATAAGTCAGTTTGTTTTTATATTCGAACTACCCCATTACTAATGACGGTTTCTTTCCTTATCTTATAATAATGAAAAGTAATAATAATAACAGAACTGGTTTCCAAAATTTCCAAATGTACCAGCAGAAAAAATCTAGTTGCAATTTATATATATATATAATATATATATATATATATATATATATATATATATATATATATATATATATATATATTTATATTTTTTTTTTAGTTGAACCTTGGAAAAAATGTAATTTTCTTAATATTTTATTAGAGTTAATTGATTCTATTAATTTGTGAGTAAAAGTGTTGTAATTGTAGGAGCATTGCATAGAATAAGATGTAGAGATAAATGAGAATAAGACCAGATAGAAATAATGAACTCTTGCAGTGTATCGTGGTGTTTTTCACAATTTGATTTCAAGGTCTTTCTCAGACACTTGAGCTGGTTGCCGCAGTAAACAATGAGATTAATTATGTAAGAAAATAATAAGAAAGAATGAAAAAAAAAAAACAACGATAATTATATTCTTTAAACTCTGTAATGGACGCTTCTCATTGTTACGTTCCGAAAACTAAATCTCATTCGATCCCAACTGCGTTTAAAAGTCGTGTTTAAAACTTTAAATATCTTCAAGACAATATAATTTAATTATTATAAATATAACTGTTAGTCATGTTTAACATATGATATTTTTCCTCCCAAATTAAAACTGCTAACATACATACATACAGACAATCAAGTCAAAGTGCATCCAAACACATAACAGAAATTGCGGTTTTTTTCGTTGATTTATTTGAGCAAAATTTCATTATTGGTGTTCAATATTAGCACAAAAAAAAATGAGAAATATTACACCTTGTAATAATACACTACTCATACACTATTGTAGAAATAAGCGATAAATGAAAACAGCTGCTTTTTGTTTACACAACAGCTTGCTTGCGTTAGTTCGCAATGTTGTCGCCAGAGCTACGTGTTAGCTTGAATCGCGAATACTTGTTATTTTGATAGTTTACGCATTCAGGTATTCATAGTAGCAATTACAACCTAACTTGTGTTGTTTAAGTTAGTTATTTTTTAAAACTTATAAATATTTAAGTAAATTATTCTAAACAATACAATTTAAACAATTAGCTAAAAAGAATAAATAAACAAAATACTTATTTCGAAACCGAGTATTTGAAAATCTTTGTTTTGTACACTTAACCGAATGGACAATAGAGTTATTCAAATCCTATTGTTACTTAATGAACTTAAATTAATTAATGTCTAGGTTAAGCATAAAATATGTTTTTATGTTGCATGCAATGCTATGCTAATTAAATTGAAATGCATAATAATATAAAATATAATTTCATTAATAAATTAGTATTAATAAGTAACTATTCATTTATTAATCGGCCTTGTATTTTTTAATCTATCTCTTCTAGAAACATATTAAGATTATTTATGTTATAAAATTAATAATATATTACGTCATAGTAAACTTTGAATAGATTTGGTAGTTTTTTTGTTATAGTCTCTACATGTTAAAACATTCAGGTTTACCAAAGTGTTTTATGGTGTATTTGTTGGCGTATGTCGTAGATTTAGTCGGAAATCGCGTTAGGCATTATATAATTTGCTTCTTCGACGTCGTTCTTGACAGAAATGTGTTATTTACGGTATTATAACTCGAATAAAAATCTAACAAACTCCGTATTATTATTTCAAGGATAGTTGAACGTGATTTCAGTTGAAACCGCAACCACTAAGTACATACGATCCATCTTGTTTTATTGGAAATATAAGTGATGTACCTCACGTCACGCCATTCAAATTAGCTGCGATTATTATCTAGCGAGTAGTGCAACTATATTCGCTTCAATGCATTTCATATAACTACCCGCTTCAGAATATGTACAGTGCACACAAAGACTTGTTATTGGATGGTTCATGATTCAAGAGATAATATTGCTCAGTTGGCACAGTTGATGATTAACGCCCAAAATGTTTATTTATTATTTTTAGAGTAAAATAGTTTTATATATAATTTCGCCCAAAAATAATTAATTCTAATATCAAGTAATTAAGTAGGTTTAAGTCAGTTTTTTTTTTGGGAGATTTATATGTGTGTTGTGGTCCAAATAGAATCTCCGCCACTGTTAGAAGCAGTAAATTTCACGGGCAAGATCACACAAAGATATGTGTTCAGATGAGGTTATGAAAGAAATGTGTTCTTCGTGGATGTGCTCGTATGAATGGAAGAATCAAAAAGTCGCCGGCCGACTAGTGCCGAAGTACACCGAGTGCCGGCCGGTCTATGTATGCGGGTGTACCAACTAAACAAACACTGACCTCTAAGCGAGCCCATGGTATTGAGCACTTTTCTTGATCACGATCACGGTTGAGGTTTCTTCACGTGTTCTTTTGTTTCTCTGCTTTTTTTTATTAGTCTACATTTATAAGTGTTCTTTTTTTTATATATATACAACATTTTTTTTTCTAAATTTTGCTGGAACCGTTAGATGTGTATCTTTACTGTTTAAAGATTTAGATACTACAAGGAAAGAAGATACACATTTATGGACTATATCTATATATGGTTACTCTTTGATATTTTTTTATTTTGTTAAAAAAATTATAGTTATAAATATTTTTCATTATTGCTCAAGAGTTCTTTATGTAAAGTGGCATTAGGGCACCTGAAGCACCCATATATACACTCTAGACAGCACCCACTTGTGGGGTTACTTAGACCAAATCAGAAATACATCAAACCTAACTAAAGTTAACATGTTTTAATCGTAATTCTCAGACTTCTAAAATAGTTGCTAGTAGTATAGGGTGGGCCACTTGTTGGTTTCTTTTATCGATAGTTTGCAACACTGACGCGCTTGAAATTGATAGATATGTAATGTCAAACCTTTGCTGTAAGGAGGTTTGACACTACATTGTATGGGAGTGAATGTTGGGTTAGGAAAACTAAGTATAAAAATCGACTAGAGTGGAAATGAAATTTTTAGAAGGTATTTGTGGTGTTTCTAAGAGAGACAGGTAGAGAAATACGTAGTATTTCCATTAAAATGTCGTACGTAGAGAGCCAAGTGAGATTGTATGGTTGAAAGAATGTCGAAAGAAGATTTTTATGAGTGTTAGAATACGGAATTCTCGTCGTAATAAGTGGATAAATTGAGAATGAAAGTAAACATGTTTTAGCCATTTCCCCAACATTTAAATCCTTTCAGTACGCAGTAAAAAGCTGTTTAACATTGTTTCGTAAGAAGTTTCGAATATTCGTAACTCAAGTACTTCCGAATGTTCTATTTCCCTAACTATCTATCTATGTGCAGTCACGAGCCGCCACTGTACTTAACTTATGTGTTTCGGTACATCAGAGCCGATAAAAAAAAACGTACACTTGTAAATTGTGTTTATGTAATTATTTACCATAAATGATCGGTTTCTCAATGTGTAATAGCAAGTCGTTTAACCGCAAAACCAAAAAGTAACGACGTACGCCTTGTTTCTTTAATATTGTGGTATACAGTGTATTTATGTGAGACGTTTGTCCATCTACGACGGTGGTCTAGTCATTTTAAACTATAATTAAATCAAACTAATAGATATTTAACTAACAGGATAGGAAAGTCTCAAAGATTTAAAGATTTTTGGCGTTGTTGAGAAGCTTTTATCATATAGGTATCTAAATATATGTTTCATGTTTGTGAGAATATAGCAACTCAAAAACCTCCTGGGAACATTTATAATATGTTATTGTCTTTTCTTTCCGCGTACTTCCGAAATAAAAAACGGTTCTTGATATTTATATGTATACATTTTTTTTCGTGAATTGTGTGTGCCGTTGTGATACCTAGTCAGTTCAGGATCACCAACCTTATTAACATTTTATCAAGATGTAAGAATCCGTGGATACTATTACAGATCACACGCGTTACACCCGTTTTCATTTTCGCCGTGAAATAATTACCTATTTTTTATTTTTGTTAATAAGGCTTCATTTTAATTTTTATCATAACCAAATTTGCTTATAATATTAATTAGTTGTTCCAGAAATTAATCATTATTAAATTTAAAAATGTATAGTACAAATATTTTTTATTTATTCAGAATTTTAGGTATTGGCCGAACATTCAAGAAAATATAACCATTCTAGAAATTATTATAACCGAACGTGTTTTACTTTTCAAATTAACTTAAAACTTGAGAAAATATTTATATGGTTTACTAGGTTTTGAAACACTTTTTGCTAGTATTAAAACATTTATAGTTTGCGCTATTGTCTATTTAATGACATGGAATTAATTGTCACTAATTAATAATGTACCGGTTTGTCATTAAAGTAAATAATGACATGTTTTTAAATTTCCGTGCAAAAATAGTGATGTTTCTTAAATCTAACCACGTTTGGAGTTTTTTTGTTACATCTCGCACTAATCATAACAAAAAAAATTCTTTCGAAATATAAAATATTAAAACATTAGCGAGAGAAGCTTAAGCCCCGCCACCACGTCAAGGTAAACTCCAAGAGGGTTCCGTTTAAAAAATCAACTCCATTACTATAAAACTAGCTACATTTATTTATTTCATTAACTATAAGAGATCATTTTGAAACGTACCTCGGCGGGGGCCCTACCTAACTGAAATATTCCCACCTCCTACCTATCTGAAGATATTCCCACCCCCTACCTAATATTTGAGATATTTATTCTAATTTGTGCTTCTGAGTACATAGCACACAAAATTTTGTACTGTGCATGCATGATGTGTTGTAACATTGGGTACGACACAATGTTACACCTAGAAAATACATATCTGAAAGAAATTTGGATTAGAAGGCGAACTGCCATAGATAGGTGCAGTGTGCAAGTCTGCTCACACACTGCGAATACTTTAAAAGAGGGACACCCAGGTAACCAGGCCTGGGACGTCCGAAAAACGTTCAATCTGAAAGTGTGAAAGTACAGTTAGTTATTGGGGGCCCACCTCGCTCCTGCGGCAGGCCCAGTGTTTCGAGATTTTATTATTATGACCAAACGAGATGGTCAAACCAACCAACAAATCAATCCGGTTCCCAGTGAACCCAGTTCGGCACTTGTGCTAGCACTACTGCACCCTGGTCGTACAGTAGAGACACTCGTGACCATTCCAGAGACACCGAGCACCCACCGTACATCGTACAATGTACGGATGGGCTTTCTTGGACGATTCGTCAGTCGGTTGTTTGCAACGCGCCAATATTAACAAGTGCCACCCATCTCATTTAACTGACCGTGTACTTGTGACCCTGCACATGCACGAGCTAATGTACCTTTTTACACCGCACCCCAGGCCATCCGTGTCACTGGCAATGACCAGCCTACCGGTATATCCAACCCAAAGGCACGTCTGCAACCGCCAGTAGATTTACGCTATACGAACACGTTACTGACGCGAAGCAGGACACAGAAGGAAGCTACGATAGGCGGCATGCCAGTGAACAACAGACCCCAAGACGAGAGCATATACTTAGTACCTCCAGCACTCGTATCAGATGCTGATCGACGTGTAGTGACGCAGTCAAAAGTACAACAATCGGCTAACATATTGATGAAGTCACACCTAATGATATCAGCGTTAGGTATATGACTTGAAACGCGACCCGCCCACCCCAAAACACCCGAGACCCGAATTAAAATCCCAACCAGAATGAATGCAAACAGCCGAGAATCTAAAACACGCGATCATACTGAAGTACAACAACGATCTGCTCCCGGAACAGAACTGCCAGCTTGTGTGTGGACAGTACGCGATATCAACACAAAAGGTCTTCATGTTGCTGCTGTTGTCTAGAAGTCCAACGGTGGTTGCTCCAACGATGACAAGGAGGACTGTGTATTTACAAACGGAACGAAACGAAACGAGAAGGAACTGAAGAAAATACTTGCTCTAACCGTAAGGGCAGGTGCTATCGCATATATTTGAAACCAAAGCGCGTATTTCAGACATATGCAGACATTTGTTTAATAAAGTTAAATGAATCATAGTAAAGTTGAATTGCTTCAACCACCACTTCATCAGGTTCTGTAATTATCAGAGGTAGTTTGGAACAAATTATTCTCCAAAGTTAAAAAATGTTTTTGGGCATGTGCTATTTTGTTATTTTAATTAATTTTAATTAATGTCATTTAATTAAAAAAAGTTATTGGTCAATATGAGTGAATTAATTTATATTTCCCAGTTGTTTAACCATTTCTGAATACGCGCCGTATTCAGAAATAGTTAAAAGAAGATAGAAGAAGAAACATTATTACAATAGGTACATACACCCGAAGACAGTAGATTATCTTTACATTTTGTATCCCCTATAGAAAATCACTGCCTGATACGCATATTAGAAGTACAATAAATGGTACTCACCAAATCCAAATCCAATACTTGTTCCTCTCCTAACCACAGCTGAAGTTCTAGTTGTTCCTGTTAGCGATTGATTCTTTGATGATTGCACTGGATTTTATTTCGCGAAATCATTTATTTTTAAACACTACTCAGAAGCACAATTTTTATTCATGAATTTACGACAATTATTTAAACACTCACTTTCACTATCACAGAGTTTTAAACGGAAATGCAAATTTATTTTTAAGAAACTTTCAATAATACTTTATAGGGAATGGCTGATATTTTACGTAGTAATTTCACTAATTGATAAACACTCACGGAAATATTCAAATAAATTATTCACTTGTTTACGAATCGGATGGTACATACATATATATTTATACACATAAACAATAATAAAGAAAGAAAGAAATAAACTGGGAAATATAAAAATAGCACATGCGGGATAATAAAAAAATACTTACATTTTCTTTTCTTAAAGCCCTTTGGTTGTTGTGGATCGGTCGCCCCTAAAACATTGGCAAATACATTAGTAATCATGTCTAGTAATTAAACAATGCTACAAACACCCCACGCGACCGTTTTTTTAATATGTATTTATTAAATTTCGAACTCAAAGTTAAAGAAAATAAATAAAAACAAAGCACTAAATTAATAAACGGAGTTTGTAAACGGAAAGCATGAAAGCCTGCGTCACGTCATATACATTTAACGTATAAGGTTAGAAATGAAATATTTTCCAAAATCTAATTTATTATATCAGATTGCACTATAAACTTTACTGAATATCAATTATCATTATATTAGCTAACTTTTAACACCAACAAACATAAATTAGTCGCGATATTAAAGCTTTTTTTTATAAGTTTAGTATTAACAAAATATCGGCTGTCGAACTTAGCTGCGCGTGCACTTCGAAGTATAGAAGATGGCTGCTCACGGCCTACCTCGGTCCATTATTATCAACAGTTGTATAAACAACTACTGGTTTAAACTGTAAAACACATCAAAAAATCGCAATAAAACGACTGTTAATAGAAGAGCCAAAAGTACACAAAATGTATAGGTACAGATTTTAAGCTCAGCAAACAGCCACCCCACCCCTGCTTGGCGGTTGAGTGTCTGATTTTGCCGCAACATTTACGAAGAACTATGATTTATTAAACCCGAATTTCTATACCTATGATTTAAAACACAATTTCCATTTCACAAATATTACACATTGTTTAAACCCGCGTTTAAATTACCTATATTATTTAATCGCTACATCAGTGACAGACATTTTTCCACACTTTTAAACGGAAAGAATAAATATGTATTTTAAGTATACACATAGTACACACTTGGTACTAAAATCGCGGCACTTGTTCAAAATAATCAACGCAATAATTAAACATATAAATAATTAATAGAAACGCACTTTTAATTGTGGGGAAAACCCGTTTTGCAAAAGCGCCCACATGCGCACGGGGGCCGCAACCAGTACATCCTATTTATTGAATTAAAAAATTAAAAACCCTTTACTGATTATATCTAGTTACTTATTTCAAAAAAAGTAACATTCATTTAAATAATATTTAATTTCTAATAAATTTCTAAAGGAAATTTATTGCTATTTAAAAATAAAAACAATTTAAACAAATATCCAAAATATAAATATGTATTATTTTCTAATATATTTATATTTCCATGCATTTGTATGTATGTATGTATGTACATACATACATACATATGTAGTACATACATGAATATGAATATAGACCCCGGGTGTGCAATTTAAATAGACCTTTAATAATTTATAGAATTGTAGATAAATGTAGAAATATTATTTATAAATGAGTAAATTACTGATAGATTTGTATAAGCTACAGATTTATAAACAGAATACTCAGAATCGACCCATAAAGCACTTTTTACACACTACACTACAAACTAGTTTGCAATATACCAGTCCCATTTTTCTCTATTACTCTAATGTAAAACAAGCTTTTTATTCAGATGTAATTCTGATAAATCAAGAATTGAATTGTCGGTCTTCAGTATGAAATCCGTAAACATAACTTTGATATGACATAAATTGATCATAATTATATATAATTATGTTGTATGTAATGCAACAGAGATCATATAATAAACTTGAATGAAACCAGCTACATTATAAATATATATAGATACCTATAAGCTATTATATATGTATGTACACTCCTTAAGGCGACTGTTTTAATTGTTTTCTATTTAGATAAATCTGAACTGATCTGCTCTTCAATTTTATTTATATATATATATATATATATATATATATATATATATATATATATATATATATGTATATATATATATATATATACATATATATATATATATATATATATATATATATATATATATAGATATATATATATATATATATATATATATATATATATATATATATATATATAATATATATATATATATATATATATATATATATATATATATATATATATATATATATATATATATATATATATATATATATCTATATATATATATATATATATATATATATATATACATATATATATATATATATATATATATATATATATATATATATATATATATATATAATATATATCTATATATATATATATATATATATATATAATATATGTATATATATATATATATATATATATATATATATATATATATACTATATATATATATATATATATATATATATATATATATATATATATCTTATATATATATATATATATATATATATATATATATATATATGTATGTATGTAATTTCGAAACTTTTAAATAAATGTATTTTGTTTCAGATTGCCAATATGAGAATATACGTTATTCTGAAGGTTCGGCGGTACCAACAGCGGAACCTGTTTACGATGCGCTTGTGCCCACGGGGTTTTACTATGTTATCTAAGAGTATGTCCTCAATTACCAGATCCACCACCTCTGGGTTGTTTCATATTACATAGACATCGAACGTGTTGCCCCGAACTTATTTGCCCAGGTAAATATATTCAAGATATAAAACAGTAAAAACAGTAAAATTGATGTTAATCTATTATTTTATACCAATTGTACAAAAGGTGTACAGAACCCAGATGTTGTTTTAAATTTTATGTATACATGTTAATTTAATTGCACGAAAGTTTTTTTTGTTTTACGAATAACTTCTTGTAGATGTACCAGACGGTGGTAATCGGATAGAAGCACGCTTAGAACCGGATATACCGGAAATACCGTACAATCATTCCATAATCGGAAACGGTAAAGTACATTTAGATTGTTACACAAAATAGCTCAAATCAAATTCTAAATAAGTATACAAATTTAATTTAACTATGTTTCAAGGTTGTGTGCATAATGGGACTCTATATGGGTCAGGCTCAGCGATGTCCACCTCAAGTTTGTGTGAATATTGTTATTGTATTAGCGGCAACGAACGTTGTGTCAAACCGAAATGTTTGTTACCAATGGCAGGGTGTACGCCATTATATGCGCCTCACAGCTGTTGTCCAACTCATTACAAATGCACAAATGGACGAAGAATTCCTACATCTACAACCACCTCTACATCTCCATTAGTTACAGCAGATATAGAAGGTTAGATTTTTTTTCAGTTATCAAAACAAACTCGTTATAATGTGATTAAATCGTTTCCGAAACGATTTTGTTTTATTAATGTTTATTTCTACAAATAATTTATTATAGGATGTTTGGTTTCCGGTGAGCGATATTCGGAAGGTGGAAAAATATTAGGGGTGGGTCACTCTCCTTGTGATAACTGTTATTGTATGCGAGGAACTGTTCGATGTGTTCCTCTATCATGTGCGCCGCCACTTTTAGGATGTACACCAGTCGTTCCAATAGGAGAATGTTGTGCCGCAAGTTATAACTGTAGTAAGACCCTCTTAAATAATAAAAAAAACGCAATTTAACTAAAAAAAACTTCAGGTGGAATCATAGAAGTCCAACCCAACTTGAATTACGGCCACTACCCTGACGTCAGCAAAGACTACGCTAAATTACGTAAAGAAGTCCAACAAAAATACCATTTTAAACCCAAACCCAACACAGACACTTTAACATCATCCGAAACAAAAAACCCACATTACATAATCGCCCAATCTCAAACGACAACCTCCCAAAAATTCAATCCAAAATCCAGCACACCGTATTACTTCACCTCAACAACCCAACCAATAATATCAACAGCGATATTACCAACGAGTCGCCAATACATGGCTACCACACGCCATTTACCATTTGAACCATCAGATATGAACAACTACTCTCGAATCTCACTCACGACAACTAGAGTCAACCAAAACGACAACGCAAACGCAATGAGACCGATTTTCCAACCGTTGAAATTAGAAACAACAACACTTAACGCACCGTCTCCGATTTATAAACCTTCTGGGTTCTTCTTAGAACAAGACATGTCGTCGAAGAGATACTTCAAATCGAATTCCAGTCCGAAATATTCGAATTACATCGATACGGAATACAGTGAAGATTTATTTGTTGATGGAAGAAATAATAGGAGGATTGATGAGATGAAAGCTGAATCGAAAGTTATGAATGTAACTGTGGTACCGGTTGAATTGTCGACGCTGGATGAGACTACAGATTCTGTTTTGCCGACTGAAACGACGTATACAAGTGACACCACTGAGTATTCAACTACGGAATATACAACGATGACTAATGTTGAAACAACTACTGATATGACCACGATATTACCAGAAGTAAATACGAAACTGTCCACAAATACAACTAGGATAATATTGAATATTCCTGGAAAACTTATAGGGAATAACACAAATTGTATAGATGGGCCACTGGAATCAACGACATCCAGACCTGAACAAAGACTTGAATTGACTAATTTGGATATTGTTGAATCAACTACTGAAGAGGCAAGCACTTTAGAGCCTGATGTAACATCTACTCTAAGTCCAACAACTGTTGAAGATGTGTCTTCAAACACTAAAGCTATTACTGTAAACGCATTTAAGAAGCTTCCTCCTGGATTAGAGTCTATTTTGAATAATACGAAAAACATCAATAAGAAAGATGAAGATTATGATTATGATTATAGCGAACCAAATTTGCCTCCATCTTTACCCAATCTTAAGTAATCTCTTTAGCAACTTCTTCTCGAATCAAATTTAATCCTAATTTACTTTATTTTAGAATAATTCCTTTCGTAGCAGCTGATGCAGTGTTGGAAGAAAAAGAAACTGGAACTGCTCCATATCCCACAGTGTTTCCAGCTCGGTCTCCCGATGGAACAGATGATCCATCATATGGATACACTTTGAATTTATTTTCCCCTCCAATAGAAACTGAAGGTGATTACTTCGGCGTAGTTTGCACAATTACCATTCTAATAACATTGGTTTCAGGTGGCTTTGTACCTCGAGATCCTCCATTACTTAACAACTTCTACGAAAATGGTTACCACACAACTGGGACCGCAGATATAACATCTAGAACTGTAGTTCCAGCAATTACTAACCCTCCCAAAACTGATGAAGGTAATTTTTTAAAATGTTCTTCGATCTCAGGCGCCAATAAGATATCAAATAAAATTGTTCATAATTTATTTATTTTAATTCCAATTCCTTTTCTAGATAATTGTATAACGGAAGGCAGAGAAGTACGCCATGGTGAGCTGAGTAGTGAAATTGACGCATGCGCAGTGTGTATATGTCTATTCGGAGATATTGTTTGTCAACCACCGAAGTGTCCACAACTTCCGGTTGGATGTAAAAGACAACAGCCAGCTCCAGGAAGCACTTTATGTTGTGGAAATGTCGTTTGTAATGGTATACTTTTAAATCTTATATACTTATATAGTTTCAATACTTTCGAATCTTGGAATTGGATTTAAGTTTCGGATACTGGACTCGGTTTTGGGATATGAATCTTAGAATTGCTTCTAGGATCTGAATCCTAGACTTGGATTTGATTTCAGGAAGTTTGAATTCTGCATATTGGACCTTTGAACCAATTCAGAACTTAGTTGTTATATTGCTCTTATATGTTTTCCAGAATTTTAAAATTGTATTAAAACATTCTGTATGTTTAAGGTGACGACTCTCCAACAGTAGTTTTAGATCGAATCGATGTTACATCAAACCCTCAAGACACCCCTGCTCAAGATCAAACCCCAGATCCGTTCCGTGACGTCATCCACACCGAACCAGCCCCAGACCTCCAATCGCTAATCGGGGATATAATGCCGTACTTAGTTCGCCAAACATCCACCTTAAAACCTACCACGCACATGACCACACTTCAACCACCACCCTTACCGAGTTCAACCACAATAAACCACTATTCAACCACTGAATTATCTCCACAAACTAAACATGAAGACGACGTACATGAATTTTCATTTGATTCTGTTTTAAAACTACTATTTTCTGATGAAAAACAAGAAAATTCAGAAGACACTCCTAGTAGGACGACCGCTCAAGTCCAGTCAGTAACTAACATGCCTACAACTCAGTCGAAATATAGAACACCACCGGCGATAAATTCAAATACGTGGTTTATGCCAGCGAAAACTCAAACTGAATTACCGAATAGGAATAGCATAGAAGCGCCATCCAGTGTTGGATTGTTGAAGCTAGCTGGGTGTAATATCTATGGGAGAATGTACCGAGTTGGGAGGATTATTTCTGAGTTATCAGGTCCTTGTTTAGAGTGTATGTGTACTGAAATCGGTGTACAATGTAGACCTTTGAATTGTTGAATGTGTTTCTTTTAACATTTTTATCGAAATTTCTTTAAAATTACACAAAAAGTTCCTATTTATTTTATTTTTGTATTAATTTTGACCAAGTCTTCCATTATCTGTATGAGTTCACACATTTCATCCAATTTTGGATTTTTCTTACACCAAATAGCAAATCATTTCAGAAGTATTTGTTTATATCTTATTCTATCCAATAATTCTAGTAGTGTGCTTCAAATTTCTTTAGTTATGGGGGGGGGGGGGTTTTTAGATATTTCGAGGTAAAAATATTGCACAATACACAAAATTAAAACAGTTTTAAGAGCGTAAAACATATGGATTACGCTATTAAGAGCATTTGGAATTTTAATAAAACAAGAAAATTCTTACTTTTTTGTTGTGTTGTCAATAGAATCCGTCCAGAAGTAGGGTAAATCGGTGTTTTCTTGTACGATCTCAACACTTAACACTTAGATTTAATATTATTTTATAAGTATATTTAAATCAGTCACAAATCTGTACCACCATAGTTCAATTTTTCACTTTAGCATTTAGCGTAATATAACAACAAATTGAAACATAATAAAACGAAACTAATTAGATTTTAAATGAGAAAATATTTGGTAAAACACGTTATCGATCACAAAATGATTTGAAAATGAATTTTAAGCATTTATAAGATATAAATTGTTATGTTTCAAATAAAAACCGTACCTACAATAACACAGCACAAATATATGTATATTATTTAAGTTAAAATAGAAAAAAATTCTAAAACTCAAATCAACCACTTATATATCATTAAACCATAATCTATACAAGACTACCCGTAACGCCATAAGAGGCTATTATATCAAATAATCAATTTTAAAACAATCTAAACGTATTTTAACGTTATTTAACTTAAAAAACTGATTATAAACGTCAAAGTTATTCGATTTAACACTATTAACCGACGCCATATTACACTCTGGCTTATTACCAACTTAATACTAGGAATACAACTAGATTTCTCAAAAACTTGTTTTTTAGTTGATTTTTGATATAAATTAAATATATTTTATATTTAAAATAATATTTTTAACGTTTAGCGATATATCTTTATGATGTTTAATTATAAATTATTGTAATAAGAACTGAATAAAATATTTTTAAGTAATTTCTATATTTGCGTTCTGTTTTTTCGCATTAGTTACGGCGGGAAAGGGGAATAAATATTTTTATTATGAACCAATTATTGTTTAGTTTATTTAAATGCATAAACAATATAAATTTATAAATTTATAAAAAGTGTTATATACAATTACTTACATCACAATATAAATACTTATATGATTATCTACAGTTTTTTAATAGTTAATAACATTTATATATTAGTTGATTCCAGAACGTAACCAAGTATACCCGTAGTTATAATGATTTCCTGGTGAACAAAGCAATTCGGTTACGTTTAGGATTTTTTTTTTTTAATTACATACCTAGAAGAGAATTTGTATAAAATTTGATAAGTCAGTTCTTTATAAATACTTTAGAATTCGCGTTTTAATTAATATGTCATTAATATTAATTTTTAGTATGTATTTTGAGTACTTTGGTGCCTGAGAAAGTATTATTTTATTTAAATAGAAACGATTATTTAGATTTGTCAATTTCGCTAGATTAAGCTGATTTGTTTAAAAATGATTAATAGATTATAAATAGAATTTATCTCCTAAAAAATTCAGTCGGTAGGATAGACATAGCGATGATCGCCGCTGTTAACAACAACACAATGGCAGTGAACGCGAAGACTTTAACATATTTCTTGTATTTGTAAGTCTCGTCTTGGGGCCCCTTGTAAACGACAAGTCCAAATAAAGCACCTGCAAGGCCACCAGTCGCATGCGCACTCAAACTAATCGGAGGATTACCATCGTTTCGCGCATGGAACGCATAAAACGCCATATCCGAAATGGACAAAACACACACCGAAAACACACGATATTTTCGGTATTTCACCATATTCAAATTCTATAACACAAAACAATCAAATAAAACCCGATTAAACACACGAAAAACATCTTAAATTAATAATTATTGCGAAATAGAAACAAAAAAAAAAAAACATTCAAAATAGCGACTTAAAAGTAAAATAGCTTTTCTCAAATAAAACAAAACAAAATTGCGCTTTTCTTGCACAAATTTGAGATGATCTGCAATCTCCTTACCAAGTATAGATGAGATAGATGAGATATTAACAGCGCGTAAACTCCTGCGGAAGCTCCCACCATTGGTTGGGGCTGTAAAATACAAGCGCCTAGAGCCCCGAAGACTCCACCCCCCAAGTAGACAATTAGAGTGCGAAAACCGCCTTGTTCTACCTCCAAAGGCGTTGCAATCAGGCACTGAATAACCACATTTAAAACCAAATGAGTTTTACCGAAATGCAAAATCATATAAGACACAAAACGCCAGGCTTGCCAACGCAAAGACGGCTCAAACCGGAGCAATTTACTAGTTTGAGCATCAGATAACATAAACGTTAATACCTAAAAAATTATTTTAATTATACCAAAAACGTAATACATTAAATAATAATTAAAATACCTGAATAATACTTATGATTGCCATGAAAAATGGTAGCAAACTCCAAAAAGCGGAAGTCCATTTTTTCTTGAAATTCTTCTTATCAGATTTGCTGGTAACCTTAAGTGCCAGACACCTTTCTCCTCCTCCGAACGAACCAGGGGTGGTTACAGGACTAATTAGTTGAACATTGACGGTATCTCTACCATCCATTGTGATTTAACCCCAGTCCGGCACTGAAATAAGTAAAATGATCCCAAATCACTCAAACGGAAAATGCAATGGTTTTAAACACAAGTTTAAAACTTATTTGCACAAAAACGATAAGAGATATCACATTTATTTAAACACGAATCAATTCACCATATTTAATTTATACTTCCTGATAATTTTAGCTATATAAATAAATATATATGATAAATAATATAAAATTTGATTTATAAAAACTGATTTTTTTTAAATATATATATATATATATATATATATATATATAATATAATATATATATATATATACATATATAGATATATATATATAATATATATATATATATATATATATATATATATATATTAATAACGGCTCAACTTAGATAAAAATGTGTATAACATTATTTAAGGACAATTAATAGATCTACAACTTTTATTTGAAACATTTTCTTCTACAATTTACCATTTTCCAAATATTTACTTTTGAATATACCATCTAATTAGTTAACAAATTTTAAAGAGGTTATGTTTTTATTAAAAATTAAATATCTCGAAAACGATCAAATTTAAACAAAACTGTATAACTTTATAAAATATGGACCAATAAACAATCTATAACTTTTATTTGAAATATTTTTTAGTAAACTTAACGATTTTTAAGAAATGGATCGATGACATTTTAAGTTCAAGCACAATTATATTTAAACATAATTATTTCAAAAACGACTAGACTTACAAAAAAAATACACAATAACAAAAAGGTAGCTAATTAACAGTTCTACAAGTTTTATTTAAAACATTTTTTTCTAACGTTAACCATTCACGCAAAAAACACTTTTAAATATATAACAACTATCGTTCTTACCTGAAACATTCTAAATAATCTCTTAGGCACTCCATAAACAAAAAATATTGCAGTTATTTAATGAACAACTAAAAAATAGCAACAATCACAACTTATTTCAATCACTTTAGCCCTTAAAAGTATGCTGAAAATTTGATTTAAATAATGCATTGACAGTTCATTCCATTTGTCTTATAAGAAAAGAGTGGGGGGGCACCTAACCATTCATACCTTGAACTAAGATTACACTGTAAAAAATAATCATTAATTTATCACCTCTTTAAAATCATATTAAAATCAAAATATATTATAATTATACAAAATTAGAACGTAATTTCACTAAATATTAAGTAATTTTCTTAAATTTAATGAAATAATATGTTTTTAGATGTAAAAGTACACTAGAAAAAAAATAGTTAAAGTTTAGTTTTATCAAGGTAGGCCATTTAATAGCCCTGCAGTCTGATAAGGCGACTCCACGCCGTTAAACAAATTGTGCATTTAACTATGGTAAATTGTTAATAACAAGTGTTAAACTATTATAAATTGTTAATTCATAAGTATATTTAACTATTTAGATATAAATTACAAGTGGGGGATCTTTTAAAATTAGTAAAAACGGCTTCAAAATTCTGTACATTTTTGTCGTTCTATGAAAAAAAAATGGCGGTAATGAAGTCATTTTTTTCATAAAATCGCGTTTCTCAAACAGTTTTAAACTCTAGGTATATAAAGATAAAAACCACATTTGAAAATTTTAAATTGATTTTTTTGTTTTAAAATCAAAATGGTGTCTTTCTCAATGTTAAAATCTTGTAATTATTTTGGACTTTTTCGGTTAAAATGCTTGATTTTCGCTAGTGATAAATTTAAAAAAAAAAACGCGTTTGAGAGGTTTATCGCGTTAATAGTGAAATAGTGCGTGAGTGAATCAGTATAACATTTTCAAGTTATAATATCAGTGAGTACTTTTGGTGATGTGTTATCGATAAACTATAGTGATTTTTTAATACAAAGTGAAGTGTGTGATGTGTTCCGAATCAGGATTATTTGGATAACGTAGGATTGAAGCCTTTAATCTCCAAATATAAGGTAATTAAATGGGTTTTTGATTTTATATCTAGAGTGAACGAATTAACATTATTATTTGGAGTATACTTTATAATTGGGGCGCCGTAAAAAATGTTGTAAATTAGAACTAGTTTTAATGTAAAATCTATTGAGTAAAGTGTAGTTTTACGCAATTTAGGATAACATATGTTGAGCCTAAAACTTGCTTCGTCATCAACGGTGTACTCTGGCAATTTGTTGTTGTACTTGAGCCAATCCAGTCCTGTTGCAAACAATTTTTTAGAAGTTTTTTGTTCAATTTGATATTTAGAAACTGAGAACCAAGGCAATATTATTTAAAATCCAATTGTAATTGACCGTGAATATTTTTGTGGTCAAATCACAAATGATTGTTTTCTAAACGTCAATTAAATATTTTTTAATAAAAACCGGATTTCATTTAAAATATAATTTCATTTAAAATATAATAAATAAATTATTTTTGCTAGAATTAAAATGTCTGTTTTTAGCTATTATAATTTTGTTCCATATAATAACTACATTTTTTATAAAT
>JADQWA010000297.1:32500-55000 GCA_018344505.1 Nebria ingens riversi | reverse complement strand
TTTTATTTATATATGCCTTTACTTCATCTTTAATTTATTATAAATACTTTGCAATTTTTGTAGAACACAATTTATTAAGAGTGAAGTTTTTTAATTTAATACCTAAATATTTTTGACTTCATACTTTATTTAAAATACATACTCGGACATTTTTACTATAGTTTGAGGGTCATTGTATATTATGTCTGAGTGGTTGCTATAGCAACCGTCTGACTAGTAGGGGTAGCGGGAAAAAGTCAATCAGAATGGGGGGCTTCGCCCCAATAGACCACCCAACTCACCCTAGTGAACAGTAAGGCGGTGTATTCATAAGTGAAATATGACAGCCTCTTTGCTGAAGATTTATATACATATATAAGGACATAAATCTATAGAATTGGGCCCATAAAATTAATCATTTTTACACTTCTTTTAAATTAAAAAAATATTAAATGTATATAAAAGAAATACTGAATTAGTTTGAAAATATTAATATATATTTTAAAATTGCAAAAGTACAATTAAATCCATAAAATTTCGCCATAAATAATTAATATACTAATTACAATTCTAGAAAGAAATAAAAATATAAATCCACGAATTTCTTCTATGTTTTGTAAAATATATTCATATACTGCGATTACAATATGTTGATAACCTCCATACTATATAAACTATTTTAATTCAAAACATTAAAAAAAAATTACATAAAATTCGATTAAAATTTTTACGTATTTACACATTCGTAACAGGACCGTCAGTCCTATTGAAACATGAAACATTTCTTAAACACCATTCGGTCGAATGTCAACATGATAACGCGAGTAAATTAAAAATACTATCATGAACGCTAGATAGGACACAAGTGTATTAGACTTTTGAATATTACGAATTTGCAAATGGTACAACGAAGCAGTATCATAAAAGTTTCGCATAAAAATATATGTATATTTAAACTTAATATTAGATACCATTTTAATTTATTATTATACAACTTAAGCTAAATTATTAATTAGTCTTATTAGTAAAATATAATAAATGTTTATTAATTAATATTAACGAATACTTATTTACATTTTATGCTATTTTCAATCAGCTAGTTTTATGTTAAAATCAATTCATAATTATTATTAACGCTAGGTTTTCCACTAAGTAATAATTATGTAAGCCTAACTATGATTAGCGCGTGTAGAGTAGTTATTTTATATGCGCTAATGAGTGTAGGTATACGTAATTATATTAATTATTATTGTAATTATTACTTAGTTAAAGTTAAGCATCAAGATGATCATGGTTTTAGTTTAAATCATGATTTAATTTGATGTTAACTTAACCATAGATTGATAACTGGTTTTTATGTCAAGTTGCGCATCAGTTCATTGCGCAAATTTGCGATGCGGTAATGTTTCCGCACTAAATCAAATTCACTGCGGATCCGCACTAATCTCAACTCTCGTCTCATGTTCAGACTTCATTTCCGGATGTTTCTTCTTAATATGAAACATTAAATAGCTCCTATGTTTAAATTCCAATCCACAATAATCACATTTCTGGTCTTTTATGTTTGAATGCGCAATTTTATGCGACCGCAAAGTGGAGTTATCCGCAAATCGTTTCTCGCACAAATCACACTTAAATGGCCGCTCACCCGTGTGCAATCGCATATGATTGGCCAGTACAGAGTTATTTAAGTACTTCTTCCCGCAAATATTACAAACAACTCGTTTGCCGCCGTGGTACTTGACGTGAGTCCGCCAACAGCTTTGAAACTTAAATGTTTTACCGCATAGATCACATTTGAATGGTCTAGCATCTGAGTGGACAGCGGCATGTTTGTTTAATGAATCTTTTGTTCGGAACATTTTCCCGCATAATTCACATGAAAACCGCTTTTCGGACAACTCTTCCGCGGTCCTAGTGTGCAGTTTTTTATGCGATTTTAAACTTTTCTCCCATTTAAAATCCTGGAAACAAATATCACAACTAAACGGTTTCCCATCTGTGTGTTTGACGTGATGCGATTTCAAACTAGACGGATCGGAAAATCCGGTGCCGCATATCTGACAAGTGAATGGTTTTTCCCCGGTGTGGATTCTCAAATGGTTTTTTAAAGTTATTTTCAATGTGAACGCTTTCCCACATATGTTACATAAAAACGGTTTTTCCCCGCTGTGGTATTTCATATGCGTTCGTTTGCAACTTGCGAATTTAAATGTCTTCCCGCAAATTTGACAACAATATGGCCGTTCATCGCTGTGTTTTCGTTTGTGATTGTACAGATTCGGTTTGTCAGTGAACGTCATTTCGCATAAATCACATTTATACGGACGGTCACCGGAGTACCGTAAGATATGCTGGCGCAATCCGAGATCTGATGTAAAATCTTTGTCGCATTTCACGCATTTGTATGTGTCGTCCGCTTGTCGCAACACATGCGTGAATGTGTGTTGGTATAAGCCGGCGTTTTTCGGGAAATGTTTGTCGCAAATGTGGCAATAGAAAGGGCCGGCTTTACGAGTTTTTGGCGATCGCGAGTCGGGGATGTAATCTTGGTCTTTTGAGGATGAAGTTGATTCAGCTTCGCTACCAGATTCTTCTTTGTCATCTTCGTCTTTTAAGATATATGTTTCATCACCGCTGTCACTGGCTATTGTGGTTTTTGTGTCGCTTTTGATTGGTGTTGAGTCGATTAGGGTTGGTTCGCTTGTAGAAGCACTAGAATATATATATATATATATATATTTGGATACTTAGGGATCGTTTACACAACATTACTACTACGAGAATGCATATTAATGGTAATGCAGCTTAAGTTAGTGATAATGGTGTATACATTAACATACGCGAGAAGAGAGCGAAGCGAGTGGAGCTATATTGTTATTAATCGTTAATAATATCTATATACATACATACATACATAACATCATGCCTATTCCCATCATATGGGGTGGCAGAAAACCCTTTACATTCATTCACATCTTGACAATCTTTTAACGTATTTAAATTTTGATTTTAATTAAATACAAATAAAAATAATACATGCAAGTGTTTAACAAATAAACATATATTTTATTGGAACAATGTTAAGCCTTTACTACTTTAGACTCTATACGCTCTAGAAGATTTAATTATAATTTTATTTAGAAATAAAGTCAAAATATATTTGATATATTTAGTAGTATGCTAAAATATGATAACAGGCATTTTTAGACTCTAACACAGCAGTTCCTAACCAGTGGTATACGCGGCAATGTCAATATTTTAAAGTAATGAATAATTATTACAAATCGAGTTATTCGTTTTTATTTGTTAACTCAACAAAAATCCACCATTTGTTAACATTAATCACTTAGTAACGAAACACTAGATATCTTATCTTAGTGTCGTCACCAGGATGACCAAAAGCGCGCAAGTATTTAATATAAAATAAATATTTAAACTAAAAACTATATATTATAGAATAAACTTACTTTTCTTGAGGTTTATTTGCCCAATTGATCAAGACATCCACTTCTTGTACGTCTAACTCAAGAGTATCATCCAAAAACTCAGTCTCATAGTCATTCTCGCTATCAGACATTTTCTCAACTTTCTCATCATGCGTTTTCCGCAACGGTATCACATTCTGTGAGACATTCACTTCCGTAAACACACCCTTCGAACACTGTTGCGCACTTGACTCGCCACTATCCTCCTCTTTGATATCAACTGTTTGAAACACCGAACTGATCTTTTTCCGAATGTTCAACAACGAATTTAAATTCAATTCTTTCTTGTACTTATTCAGTAGTACATTTGACTGCAATACCATAAGTTTAAACTCGTAAAATTGGCGCAACTTCTCCTGGCACGTTTCGCAAATCGTCGTTGGGAGGCTATCGTCTGTGTTTATCTAGAATTGAATAATTTTGTGGTCAATTTTGATTGTTTTGCGTGATTCTAACCTCTATTTACTTGGATATCACAAACTGTTTTCAATTTGTCACATAACGCTACCGAATCCTCGTCTAATGATTGAATATTTGTTAGTGTAGTGCTATCACTTACACATAATCTACAAATTTTATTAAATTCTATCATTTTTTGACACTTTTTTAAGAACATAAACAGCTTTTTAATAGATTACTCGAGAACCGTTTCATTTTACTCGGAGTTACTCTATAACCAGTGATTTTCAAAATGTTTCATTAGAATATAAAATAATTTACGGCCTTGCAGGATTTTCTTGCCTTAACTTAAGCTTAAATAAACAATAATTTCTTATAAATCAGTTTATTAAAATATTATATAATTTTACATCAATACTTATTAGTGTTTATAATAATCTTATGTAATATTTTAGACAGCGAATCTAATCCATATAAATACGAATAATTATTAACTTATTTGAATATTAAACAATTATATTCAACTTTAGAAAATTAACCTTTCACTTATTTATGCTTAAATGTACCTTTAAACACATATTATTGATTATTTCATCAATATTTTATGCTGAAATATCGTTTTTTATATAAAAAAAAAGCATATACAAAATCAACAAATTAAAAACGCTGTTCGAAAAATTGTGTAAATTATTTAAATGAAAAAAATACAATTAAAAAATTATATAAACGATTTGAATTAAACGTTTTATTCGTAACGTCAGTAGAGTTCGCACTTTTGAGTCTTTCAGAGCAGTTATCTCAGAAGCGACGTAACATACGTTAAAAGTGCATATAAACAATTTTGTAACGTATTAAATTTGCTAAAACTAAGTTAGTTTTCGTTACGCCACTCAATTCGATAAAAACTGTAGGCGTATGGGCAACAACGCAAGCGACTTAAGAGCAAGTTTCTATCGAAACGAGTGCTTAAATGAAATACAACTACTCTAGCTGTATTGTAGCGAATTTAATTATGTATAAAATAGTTTATGTGCAATTTTAACGTAAATTGTATTGTTGTAGAGATATTTACTCAGAACGCAACAACAGTGTGAATTAACAATAATATTATTTCTAATATATCTAGTCTTAGACTGTGTTTGTAATGTATATATTTTTATGTACTTTACTTTTATACGTATTAAATTGTCGTAAATAAGTAGAACAACTTAATTTACTTTCAAAATATTGTAACTCCATATTAGACAATTTTACACGATGATAATTGAACACGTGTATTTTATAATATTTTTCATTTTTAAACGATTTTCTGCAAAAGGTACACTCATATTTAATTTTAATTTTGGAGTGCGACTGTTCATGTAATACATATAAATTGACATCATTAAAAGTTTGATCACAAAGTTTACATTCGAATCTCGGCAAGTCTAAATGTCGCCGTATATGCTTTTTTAACTTATTACTTTGAATCGGTTTATTACATACATAACACGGTAGTGTTTGGCCGTAATGCCGTCGAAAATGATGCATTAACCCGCTGTTCGTCAAAAACGAACATTGGCATAAATAACACTGATATTTCCGAGTTTGAGGATGTATTAGTTTATGCGCTAACAAAGTATCCATTCTGTTAAATGATTTCCTGCAATTATTACAACTAATCGTATTTTGATCCCGTGGATATATATACGGATAATGAATTTGATTATGCGATTTGTATTCAGAGCGACTTATAAATTCCAATGAGCATAATGCACAACTAAAAAGGGCAACGGGTTCGTGTGTTTTTTCGTGTAATTTACAACTTTTTATAGTATTAAATAACTTGCCGCAAACGCCGCAAGGGATGCTTTTAACTGTTTTATTGTGTTGAGTCACATGGCGCGTTAGTAATTTCTTTAAAACGAAGCTTTTCCGACAATAATTACAACGATATTTTTTTATGCCGTTATGGCTTAATAAATGTTTACGTAAACAGCGTTTGTATTTGTATTTTATCCCGCAAATGCGACACGGATATCTACGAATATTTGACAGTAAAATCATATGAGCTTTTAAATCCAATTCGCTTATGAATGTTTTTTGACACTTTTTACATTGAAAAGCATTTGGGTTTAAATGAGTTTTAACAAAGTGTTGCTTTAAGTTTGAAATCGAATAAAAAATACGGTCACAATCGTTACACTTGTATAGAGTGTTTTGGATTGAAAATAAACAATTTGGATTCTTACAAGATGAGCACTTATTTTGGGGGCTGCTCTGACAATTTTGGGATAGTGGGTAGCTCTGGCGAGTTCCGACTGTGGTGGAAGGTGTTTTGGGCATTGTTGAGGAGCCTGGAATAGGTTCTGGGTCATCTACATAACCGGTGTGTTGAGGCATAGGGAGTAAACCTAGTTTGCACAGTTCTATATACTGTTGTGTGTAATAGGATATATTTCTTTCTAAATTAATATCTGACTCGCCTGTATATAGTTGCGTATGTTCTGTATTTTCTTCTTGTTCTGATAAATTGATTAAATATTCAACAATTTCTCCTGACATTTTTACTGATTCAGCAATTTCTGCCATTTTTGGGTCTGTATTGATTAATGTTAGATAACAACTTTGTGGCATTGAGGCAACTTCAATTGCTTGCCCCGTAAACAATGTTGCACTCGGTTGTAGCACTGGCAAAGAAGGTGGTTGTAGCACTGGCAAAGAAGGTGGTTGTAGCACTGGCAAAGAAGGTGGTTGTGGCACTGGCAAAGAAGGTGGTTGTGGCACTGGCAAAGAAGGTGGTTGTGGCACTGGCAAAGAAGATGGTTGTGGCACTGGCAAAGAAGATGGTTGTGGCACTGATAAAGAAGGTAATTGTGGCACTGGTAAAGAAGGTAATTGTGGCACTGGCAAAGAAGGTGGTTGTGGTAAAATGTTTCTGTATTTTTTTGGACATCTATTTATTGCACCTGCTTTAAAATTTTGATTGAACGATTTCGAATGTTGCCCAATATTCTTTCATTCGCAACTACATTAGTTACAGGTAATCTAGTATTTTGAACCGAATCTGTAGTTGGAGCTTTTCGTGATTTTCGTGATGATTTACTATTTATTATATTATCACATCTAGTTAAAACGATTTTAGGCACCGTTTTACTTGTGCTAGGATTTGAAATATTATTTATCTGGTTTTTATTAACAACAGTTCGATTTTAAATTTGTATTAAATTGTTTCTCAAAATGATTAAATTGATTCAAATACACTTTATCTAAAGAAACTGCTTGGTTTTCAGGCGCAATTAGTTTAGAAAATTCTGCTGGTTTAGTTACAAAACGATTCGTTCGTTTTTGTGGCATTTGAACAGAATTGCTGAAAGATATTCGCGGCTCTCCCGATTTACCTCTTACATTTGATGAGGGTAAATTAGATGAAGAATTTTGTAAATTTTGAAAATGCTCAAAAAATGGGTCATCATCTGCAAGTTCCAATACGTAACTAGCGTTGATTTCGCTCGGATCAAAAGTATTTTCGTTATGTATTATATTATTGGTGGCTGTAACCTTAAGGTTATAAATGTCTGAGGCCGGTATTGCTTGTGGAATTGTATTTTGAGTGACTTTATTTATTATTACTGCTTGATTAACGGTGTTGTTGTTTTTTTTAATCGTAATTAAGGGTGGCATTTTACGTGTATACATTTTCTGTTCGTCGGGACACTCATATAAATGATATTGATGATCATTTGTGAGTGCTCGTTGCGACACTTCCAAATCAGTTAATTCTCCAACTGGAGGTTTTTCGATAACTGTGGATGGTATATCATCGAAATCAGTGACGTTATCATATATTTCGTTCGGTATGCGGCCGGGACGTTGTACAAAACCGGGTTTAGGACTAAAAACAAAAATTACTTGCCACTCTATAAATACAAATAAGTATCAAACTTACCATATCTCCAGAGGAGCTTCATGTGTAATACCATCAGTTTTTCGATAATATATTGTTATTTATTGGAGCACTTGCTCGGCGTTTATTTTCATATTTATGTTGTGCATGTATAATAGTTGGAATTAATTCTAGACGAAATTCTTCTAAATGTTTACTGATTCGTTTCTTACGACGAGGTTTTTTGATATTAACAATATGTTTATGAGGTACGTTCGTATTCGTTTGTTTCACTACTCGGCGTTTGTTATTCAAATGTGTGTTGTTAATGTATTCAAATGGAAGAGGACCTGCGTCTGCGATAGCGGCATGATGATTATTAGATACATTTTCTTTTGTAGCTGTTTCAAAGTTATATTCAGTTTCGTCAATTTGAAGAGGATCAATTTCTTGACTGTTAGTTATTTCAGAAAATATACTAAAATCCTGCGGAGTCTCATTTATAAATGAGTTTTTTCTCATTAGAACCCTGCTTCATTATATTTATTATATATTGATTATTAACCCCAATAAGTCTACTATCATTCAAAACAACAATATCTTCTTCTTTTATCTCGAGTTCTCGAGCTAATCTTTGAATTTCATTTTCAATATCGAAACATTGGTTATATCTGGACTATTATCCAAATAATCGCTTATAGCGCTTTCATCATCCTTAGTAACATCTTCTTCTTTTATCTTAACTTCTTCGTCTTCTCTCTGAACGACCTCATTTTCAAATAAAATGCTTTTCAATATTACTATTTTGATTATCTATGTTAGTATTTTCATTTCCATTAATAGACAAGTTCTCATTTTTTAAGAATTTCATCATTCAAATTAACCATATCTTCTTCTTTAATTTTGGCTCCATCAAGAAACTCAAAATTAACACAAAACAAATCATCATTAAATTGATCAATTATTTCATCTTCGTCAATATGTTCTTGCTTTATATCAATATCAATATTGCTGTAATCAATTAACTCAGAAGATTTATTACTTTGATTAGTTGTTTTATTATTTGTTAAACTATTTTCGCTTCGAACTTCAGCGGAGTCGCCTTTAGATGTTGTAGTTGTTGGTAAATTAAGATTAACTAATTGTTTTTGTAACTGAATTAGTAATTTGGGATATGTCTGAATGATTTCTGAGTAATATGTTCGTAGTAGCTCATCTGCATATATAGACATATTTCGAAAATTAGACATCGATAATACTTGGTCTACACACATTTTACAAATTGTTGCAGGCAACTTTGCGCCATTATTGATCTATAAACGAATTTCGATTTATTAATTATTATCTGATTACTATTTGCGAAAAACATTATATGAAATAATACTTTATTTATAGCTAATATTAATTCGAAATTAAATAGTCATATTCATAATAAAACCTCTACTAAAGATAAAACGGATTTTATCCGGGACTCATCTCCATTATAGATATGCTTTGTTATATAATTATGGTAAAACTGAGTCTTTCGATGGCAATCTGACGTTTAGTAAAAAAAACATATAATCGCTGATGGATATTTTCAGATAATTCATCGAATGTGTTTTCTTGATCTACCCCCCCCCCCCTACCCCCAACCAAAACTTTGGCCTGGCTTAAGGGGCAAATCCCTTCGTAGGGTATGCTTTTCTATGTATTTCGTTGCAGCTGTCAGATTGCCATCGAAACTCAGTTTAACCATTTGGGGTAAACCAATACTCAATATACATAAATATATATTTATATATATTGATTTATCTTTAGTTAAAATAACCTTACTTGTATATTACAAATCGCTTCAATTTTATCTTGTAATCCTAGTATTAGATATTGTGTAGTATGCATATTTACAAAAGGACCTTTATGGTCTAAACACAAACGACAAAACTCTTTCATATTGTCGCGTTTTTGATTGTTGATTTTTAACGTTTCACTCAAACTGTTTGCCATAGTTTTACTTTGACATTTACACTTCGTTATACTGCATTTCATCTATACTTCCAGTGCTTTCTTAGGCGGCTCTCAAACTTTTCCCATTTACGTCTTTTGCTAAACAAAACGTTATACCTACAATTATTCTTCATATATACTTACATACATACATAACGTCATATAATAAACTAATTAACAGTATATACAACATTTGAGCTACAAATAAATATTTTTAAGCTTCGATTACACTACAAATATTAGGTGAAACGCTGTATAGCTTACAATTAAATTGGTAATTTTAAATGTCTCATGAATCCGAAATGTATTTCATTTAGCAGTTTGTTATTAATCCCCAACAAGAAATAAACGAAGTCAAATATATATATATATATATATATATATATATATATATATATATATATATATATATATATATATATAAATATATATATATATATATATATATATATATATATATATATATATATATAATTTATTTATTTTACACAAAAACTTTCTTTTCTAGTTATTTTGAGTTTACAATTATAAATAATTACAAACTTAATTATTTAATTAAATACTGCTTTGAATCATATAAATCATATAAACTTTTGAAACATTTATATTTTATAAATCAAGCTTTTATTAATTAATTAATCATATTCCATTAATGTATACATAAACAATTATAAATCATTCAACACTTTACAGTTGTTAAGAGAATCTATAACTCTGTAAGTTACAGAATTGCGCCATAAGACCATAAAACAATGTTTATTTCTCTCAAATGTATTTCAATTTAGTTCTATTTAATTATATAATTATAATTCATATTTTAAATATCTAAACAGTCAATAATATCATCTTCAGCGTTAATGTCACTCACATCTGAATGCTTCTTCTTGATATGCATGTATAAAGAATTCTTCTGCTTAAACTGTATTCCACAATACTGGCACACCTGCGTCCGCATATTAGAATGCGTTAACATATCCTTGTAATGAATTGACGGGTCACAAAACGCTTTCGGACACAAATGGCACTTGTACGGTCGTTTACCGGTGTGCAAACGCAAGTGTTTCTTTAAAACAGTATCAGTAACGAATTTTTTACCGCACACATGGCAAATAGATCGTTTATTAAAATGTTTAATCTCAACATGATACCGTAAACAACGAGTGTATTTGAATTTTTTGCCGCACAACGCACATTCGTGTTTCTTCTCAGTTGTGTGCGATATTTTGTGGATGTTTAACGCGTCTAAAGTGCGGTACATTTTCCCGCATACTTCGCACGCAAATTTGCGCACATTACGCTCTTCTGGTGTCATTTGATGGCGTTTCATGTGAGTGACGTAAGTGCCTTTATGTTTCATTTCCTGAAAATAATTTAGAGAAAAATGAAGTGTAATAAAAGTCTATATGGGTGTTTTATAAAACAAAGGATTAATTCATACATATATACAACGAGCTTTAATGGCAATAAAATACTTATTATAGCTTGCGTTTCGGAATTTGGTCATACCTGAAAACAAATTTGGCATTTATAAGGTTTGTCCACTGAATGTGTGGCTTCATGTTTTTTCAGTAGTTCTACAGTCGGAAAACTCAACCCACATTTATCGCAAATTTGATTTGGATCATGTATCTTCATGTGCTCGATATACTGAAGCCGAAACTGATACAACTTATCACATTTACAACATTTGTACGGATCTTTTACAAATTCAGTTATATGATTCAGAAGCAAGACTGGATTTCCAAATATTTTCTGGCATTTTCCACATTGGTGTTCGCCTTCGGCATTCGGGAGTATGTGAATGGTGATATGGTTATTGAATTCTTCGGTGTTATCCAAAATAAGGTCGCAAACGTGACAACGTTTGGTATTTGTTATATCGCTTATGTTTTTGGTAATAGTAGAGGTGCTTTTGTGGTCAGTACTATTTAATACAGTTTGATCAGCACTACGAACTATTTCAATTTTAATCACTTTAATATTGTTGATTGTTTTACGTTCATGTGGCAATGTTACAATAATTTCTGAGTTGGTGTTTTCTATTTTTGTATTTAAGGACTTATATAATTGAAGTGATTCAACATTATTTATAGTTTCGATATTTTCATCTTCTATTATTGAACTATTAAATAATAATTTGTTATTAATAGTTACTCGTAATCAAATATATATTAAGTTTCGGCAAATAAATTATTTAATTACGTATACTAGAAAAATAGGGTGACAAAACCTACATTTATATAATTCATTTTTAAATTATATATACTACTAAAGTGGGGTGGCAAAAACCTTTACATATTTTAGCTTTGATTACTGATTCGTTTCAGTACTTTTAACTTGTATACTTACATTTCTTCTCCAAATTCAATTACCGAATCAGTTGCAAACACTTCATCAGCGTTGTTTTCATTACTATTCGCTCCTAAATCATTTGTTTGTTCTCCAATTTCATTCATTTTCTTTTGTTTCAAATCAATACAAATAAAATCAAATGTTGTTGGTAAAATATATATTTTATTTGATTAAAATAAAATCATATTTCAAATATATTTCACTTGTTTTTATACAGAGATAACCAAACTTTTAATTCGCAAATAGTTTTATTTATCACTAAATAATAATAAATTCATTGTCAACGAATTTAACGTTTAATTTTTAAATTTGTATTACTCAAAGTCGATGAATTTTATTTTCGAAAGACTCGAGTTTATTTATTTAAATTTGTAATAAATTTATTAGAAAATGGTTAGAATACAAATGTACCAACTCTAAATTGAGAAATATTTTCATTTTAAATATTTATCCAAATTTACGACAATAAATCATCGAACACACGCATGGAATATGTGTTTATTGTTTATATAAAGTCGTAATAGTATCTTATATAGGTTAAATGATTTAAATAAAAAAGAAAATGATATTTTTAAATTATTAGAAACTTTGGTTGTTTAGTTTTGCTACAGTTACAACCATTGTGTGTCAAATAAAACTTCAAGCCTAAAATGCGGAGAAAATATTTATTTCAAACTAGTTCACTATTTTGAAAACAGTTTAAATTAAAAGAAAATACTACATGATGTCACCGGTTATAACGTGACCAATGACGCCATATGCTTTACGAATATTTTGATCGAATGATAAATATAATAAAATTAAAGCGAATATAATTTATTAATTTTTTATTTAAATATATACTAATAAGTTATAATTTTATATATATATATATATATATATATATATATATATATATATATATATATATATATATATATATATATATATATATATATATATATATATATATATATATATATATATATATATATATATATATATATATATATATATATATATATATATTTATACATATATATATCATTCAGCCATAATGTATTTTTCGGCTCTAATCTCATTCGAATCTATTTTATCCTTCTTCGCATCTGGATGTTTCTTTTTAATATGATGATACAAATAATTCCTCTGCTTAAATTGCATCCCACAATATTTGCACACTTGCGTCCGCATATTAGAGTGCGTTAAAACGTGTCCGTAATAACCAGTTTGGTCACAAAATGCTCTTGGACACAAATGGCATTTGTACGGCTGTTCGCCGGTGTGCAAACGCATATGTCGCTTTAACACATTTTCGCTCACACATTTTTTACCGCATATCGTACAAATAGTTCGTTTACCAAAATGTATAATCTGCACATGGTTCTTTAGACTTCGGTTGTATTTAAACCTTTTGCCACACAATGTGCATTCGTGTGTTTTCTCAGTTGTATGCGAGATTTTGTGAATGTTTAAGTTGTCTAAACTTCGATAGGTTTTCCCGCATAGTTCACACGAAAATTTGCGCGCGTTGCGCTCCTCTGGTGTCATTTCATGGCGTTTCATGTGAGTGTTATAAGTACTCTTATGTTTCAATTCCTACAAAAAGTAATTAAGGAATTTTAGATAATAATATGCTTTTATACATATGTATAAACATTGTAAATAATTTAATTTGTTACAACGCGTACTCATTTATTTAATGGAGATATATTACTTGTGACGTCACAAGTTTCACAATTATGAATTTTAATTGTAAATGTTTATATTGTAGTAGTAATTTAATAATAAATAAATAAATATATAAATTGTTGTACCTGAGAACAAATTTGGCATTTATAAGGTTTGTCAGGCGAATGTGTGAGCTCGTGTCGTTTCAGCAATGTAACAGTCGGAAAACTCAGTCCACATTTAGCGCAAATTTGATTCGGTTCATGTTTCTTCATATGATTGATATACGAAGCTCGAAAATGATAAATCTTATCACACTGATCACATTTGTACGGACAGTCTTTGACAAAGGCCTTTATGTGTCTACGTAACGAGAGTTTGCTACCGAATATTTTCTCGCATTTTCCACATTGAAAATTTCCGTCGGCATTCGGGTGTATGTGTATATTGATATGGTGACCGAATTCTTTGGAGTTTTCCAACATTAAATCGCAAATGTGACAATGTATGGAGGTCGATTCTGATTTTAGTTTACTAGACGCGTTTTTGTCGCCAGTTGATTTATTTTGGTCAACTAATTTAATTTTAACACGTTTCAATTTTTTAACAGTTTTAAATTTGTTTTTTAATAATTTTGGACTAATTTTAGTATTTTCTATATTTGTTGTATCGGTATGACTATATAGTTGGGATGATTTAGTATCAATTCGTATTTTGGTATTCTTATCTTCTATAGTTGAACTATTAATAAAATAATGTTTTACGCAATTATTTATATAAAATCCTAGTATATATATAAAAAAGTTTTATATTTATTTTTGAATAATCACAATTTTTTTTTTCAATCTAGTAGACTCAATTTTTTTGATTATTATAGCATAGACTAATTAATTATTAGTTATATATTCACATAAGTGCAGTTATTCTACTAAAGTGGGGTGACAAAAACTTTTAAATGTCTAGACAATTCATTATTTTAATATATTTAAGATATTTATATAAACTCACATTTCTTCTAATTCATTTTGTTGAAGAAATTCATCGCTATTGAAACCGAAACCATCATTTGTTTCATTTATTCTATTATTTGTCTCATCAATATTCTTTTGTTTCGAATCAATACTATAATCAGACAATATTTTCCTACGTAATTTATGTATAAACAATTTATTTAATTCATCCTTATGTTTATTAAGCAACAAATTCGATTGTAAACACATTTGTTTAAATTGAAAAAATTGTTGTACTTTGAATTCACATAAATTACAAATTGCTGTAGGGAAAATTTCATTTATCTAAAATCCAAATCAAATTTTATAATTGTTGTTTGTTTAAATAAGAAATAACCTTACTTTTATTTCGCAAATCATTTTTAATTTATCCTTAAATAATATTGTATGATTATCTAAAGATTTTAAATTAATTTTTAAATTTGTAGCAGTTAAACAAAGGCGACAAAATTCCATTTTTCGAAATTTGTATAATTTATCATAAAAAGTCTGGAAATTTAAAGTACCAACTCTGCATTAACAAATGTTTTAATTTTATTTCTACATTTATCTATTTTTGTGAAAATAAATAATCTAATAATAACATATATGTGTTGCATATATGTTTATTGTGTGAATAAATTAATAATAGGTTCTTATTTGGGTTAAATGATGTATAGAAAGCAATTTGAAATTATATTTTTAAATAGTTGTAGGCATTGGCTGGTTAGTTTTGCCACAGTTGGGAGTGCTGTGTGTCAAATAATTGATCTGCGATCTGCGTCAAATGTTTGCTAAAATGATGGAATCAAGTAACTATTTTAATAATATTTGCCGCGTTTGTATACGTAAAGTACCATCTTTATGTGATATATTCGAAGACCAACCTGATGGACTGAATTTAGCAGTTAAATTAAGCATATTTACTGGCTTGGAGGTATGTACTCGTGTTGATTTAGAGGTTATATTTATATATCTTGATTGAAATAACACCAAACAAACGTTGATCAATTTGTATACAGATCTCAGACGAAGATGATTTACCGAAAAACTTGTGTAAACCGTGTCGAAGAAAAATCAAAGAATGTTTTGAGTTCCATAGTTTGTGCTTATCGTCGGAAGAGAAATTATCGAAACTTAAAAAAGAACAGTTTGGCCAAGAAAAAGTGTTCAAAAAAGAGAAGAAGATTATATTAAAACATAAAGTTAAAGAGGAAGTACATGAAGAGGTTTCGTATTTTTTGTATCTTGAAGAAGAAAGTAGTGTAAATGATGATTTGGTGTTGGATGATGTTAAAAAGTTGTGTGTTACGAGTGATTTTAGTGTTAAAAAGCGTGTGCTAACACCGAAAATTAGTGCAGTTAAAAAATATAAGTGCAAAATTCCAGAAGATCAGAATAAAAAATACAAGTGTAAAGTGTGTAAAAAAAGATTCGCGTTTGAGTATCGCGTCAAGTTGCATATGCAACGATTACACAAACAAATTTATTTACAAGATTGTAAAGTTACATGCCCCAAATGCGGTATGAAATTTGAGCAAATACGTAATTTACGACGCCATCTTGTCTATCATAACACCGATTCGTATTATGAGTGCACTTTTTGCGCGAAGGCTCTGTTTTCGAAAAAATCCTGGCGCACGCACATGCGAATTCACGATGAAAAAATTAACGAAATTTGTAAAATATGCAATAAAACAATATTCTCAAAAATTGCATATTTTTTCCATTCAGAATATCACAGAACCAGACAAGTTCTCACTAGTAAAATATTCTTTTCGTGTAAAACATGTAATTTAAAATTTAAATCATTCGAAGACATCGCAGATCATAGTTTGACAATTCATAACTTAGATTACACTGTCGAAAACAAATATTTGGACGAAACCTCGAGAAATGAATCTAAAATTGATGATTTCAGCAATTTAGATCAAGATATGTCTAATGACATGGATGAAGATAGCTCCAATGTTGATGATGTAGAGTCTAAATTGAATCAAAACAAAATCGATTATTTCAATGTCGAAATGGATGGAAATTGTTCCAGTATCGATGGTTTAGAGCCGAATGACTCTAAAATTGATCCATTAGATGTCCAAATGACAAATATCCACACTACAGAAAAGAATGAGTCTAATATTAATGAAATGCAAAAATCTGAATTAGATCAATTGGATCTAGAAATGTCTAATATTCATAATATAGAAGAAAAATGTATGGATGATTTAGATGAAGAAATGTCTAAAATTCACTCTTCCCAAGAAGATAGTTCTAAAATGTCTGTTAATACAGATTTTGCAAATAATCTAAACGAGAATAATTCTAATAATATTGCACATAATAATGAATTTAATAAACTAATTAGTGAACAAAATTCAAATCAAAATAATATTTTAAATAATTTCGAAAATATATTTTATAAAAACGACAATTTAACAGATGACAAACTAAATAAAAAGTGTTTAGAAAATTTGGAACGAAATGATAGTTTAAGTCACACTTCTACTTTAATTAAAACTAAAATTAATGAAAATGCTTTAAATATACCTATATCTTACGAACAAGCTACTGAAAATATTAAAATTGTTGATATAAATGATTCAAATTTAGATATGTCTGCAGAAAACGCGACTAAAACTCCTGAAATCAGCGACATAAATAATCCAAATGCGGATAAATCTTTAGAAAACGCGATAAAAAACCCTGAAATCGAAGATCTAAATGATCCAAATTCGAATACATCTTTGGAAAACGCAATTAAAAATGTTCAAATTAGTGGTTCAAAACCGGATATATCTATGCTCAAAACGACTAATAATCCAAATTCAGATATATCTTTAGAAAAACCCCCAAATTGGTGAATTAACTGCTCCAAATTTGGATATTTCTTTAGAGAATGCGACTAAAAAACCTGAAGATAATCCACTATCAGATGTGTGCTTAGAAAATACAACTAAACATTCTGAAATTGGAGATTTAAATGATACAAAATCAGTTAATATATATGCGGAAAATGCGACTACAAATTCTGAGGTTGCAGATTTAATTGCTTCAAATTCGAATATATCTATGGAAAACCCGGCTAAAAATCCTGAAGTTGGAGATTTAATAACTCCAGAATTGAATTTGCCTATGGAAAGCACGACTATTGATCCTGAAATTGGAGATTTTATTGCTCCAAATTCGGATATATTCGTAGAAGACGCGGCTAAAAATCCTGAAGTTGGAGAATTAAATGAACCAAGTTCAGATATATTTATGGAAAACGCGACTAAAAATCCTATAGTTGATGAATTAAAAGATCCCCCATCGAATATCTGTTTACAAAATGCGATTAAACAATCTCAGATTGGAGATTTAAATGATGTGTCTATGGAAAACGCGACTAAAAATCCTGAAGTTGGAGATTTAAATGAACTAAATTCGGAATCAGACGATTTAATTAAGGACGCCAAAACAAATTTAGATGATTCAAATACAACTCAAACTACAAACGCGACAATAGTCTTAAAAAGCACTGAAAATTATTCAAAAACTGAAAATGCCAGTCCCAAAACACCGGCAAACAACCAAAACATAACGTTCCAATGCAATATTTGCAGTCGGTTATACAGAAATCTAACAGATCTTCACTGTCACGTAACCGATTGTTACAGTAAATTCAACCGACCGAAAAAGTTCATGTGTGACCAATGCGGCAAATGTTACCCAACCGTTTGGACCTTGAAAAATCATAAAAATGGCCATTCCACTCTACGAGCTTACATTTGTGATATTTGCGGTCAACGTTTTAAGTGGCACAACGATTTGACCAATCACAAATCGCGTATACACGACAAACTGCGACCGTACGTTTGTAAAATTTGCGGCAAACGTTGTGGCACTTCGGCAACCTTAAAATCACATATGCGGTATCACACTGGGGAACGTCCTTACGCGTGTTCAGTTTGTCATGTTACTTTTACGCAGAGCTCTAGTTTGAAAGAGCATATGTATAAGCACACTGGCGGGGTGGAGGGGTCTTGTCCTATTTGCAATAAGGTTTTTCAAACAGCCTTAAGGTTACGGACACATATTAAACGGCATAGTACTCAAAGACAGTTGTTTCCGTGTGATTTGTGTGGAAGAATGTTTACAGAAAAAAGTAGCGTGCGTAAACATAAATATAAAATACATAACGAAATCAAATAATTTTGGACGATATTTGATGTTTAAATATTTTAGTAGATTTAATAGAGCTTAAGGGGGGTTCAGATAATTAAACGCGTTTATAAATTATATTTAATTTCTTTATGTTGTGATTTTATTGTCTACTCGATACAATTAAAATAATACTATACGCGTAGCGTTGTTTTTCAAAAAATTGACCCTTCTTACACTAGAACCATCGATATTACAATCTCGACGATATTCTTCATTAATTGTTGTATTAATTACAACTTAATCACCTACAAACAACGCTTAAACATTATTTCCCACCAAATTTGGTATTACAATATAACTTTCTGAACCCAACATATTTTTAAAAACAAATTATAATGCATAAACAGCGGTTCTCAATCGTTTAGCTTCGTTGAGCCATAGAAATCCGCGAAGCACAGATTGGGTTTTGAATTTAAATATTTCTACATAAGTAATAAATAATACAATTTTATTTTTCATGTTATATGTAATTTCCAGGATTTTATTTTAACTAGTATAGTGTATTTTTAAGGCTATTCTATAATTAATTTTTATTGTACTGTGTAAAATTGTTAGAAATAAAATTAAATAATAAATAATTTCGTAACTAATCATTGTTTTATTTAAATTACATTACTATGAGATTTTTCCATTTAACAATACACTGTTAAAATAACTAATATATTGATAACGAAATTTATTCCATAATTTGTCGATAAAATATAATTTCCCCTTTAGATAAAATCCATTGTTTTTAATCTGTGATTGAACATAAAAAAATGATTCACAAAAAAAAATAATAATTCGATACAAATTTGTATTATTACACAATTTTTTTAATTCGGTATTAGCCACAGTTAAGTAATCTATTTAGGTGTTTCGAAAAACGATTTATAAATCAAATTACAATTTATAATATTAATCAATTATTTTACAAGATTTAATTGTACTGTTTAGAAGTCTAGAAAAATTGTTTATTTTGACTGAAATTAAGATGCTCTATTTTCGGAATATTTTCACCACAATATAAGTAAAAAACATATTTTGTTCTTCTAGAAATTATCTAAGGTCACTAAACCTGATAACTTTTACAGTATGGGAACGAATAAAATTCAATATAGGGTTAATAATTAATTAATATTAATTATTAAATAATTTATTTTAAATAAAACACACAATTTGTTTTTAAGAGTGTATCTTTAAAATAAATCTGGTTTTATTAATAATTTTGTATTCATAGTAATACAATTTGCGCTACTTGTCTAGTTATTTTGAATTTAGTTGAGCCGTTTGCGCTACTTTTGAATGCGACCTTCTCGAAACAGCTTAATTTTAAAAACAATTATATATATATTAGTTATTTTCCAAAACTCACACAATAAATTGCCTACTTAGAAAGTAGTTTTCAATAAAACCCATCAAAATATTTTAAATAACCAACACACTCAAACCAATTTATTATTTTAAAAATAATTTATTTCTTACACAAATTTCTTTAAAATTAAATTTCACATAAGTATACAACGCAAATGTTTATTAATTTTTTATAAACTACAAAATACAGTTGAATGCTTTTGGTCGTATTTTAATTTGTGGACGATTTGGGCTAATACACTTCTGTATTGCATTTGTATATAAATATATTCTTTAACAATTATTGTCTAGTCTAAAAAGCAACTTTGACACACATTTAAGATTTTGCTAGTTTAAATTTCGTTTATTTAACATGGAAGTACTAACTCCGAATAGTTTAAAAACACCTTTGGTGATTCCAAACAAGTTGATGATGGGGCCTGGCCCCTCAAACTGTTCCCCAAGAGTTTTGCATTCGTTAGGGTTACCAATTTTGGGACATTTACATTCGGAAACATTAAAGGTAATTTTGGAAATGTATTTCATTGTTTGTGATTTTTAAATATTTAAACCAAACTTAACATATTTAAATTCATTTAATATTTTGAGATTTTAACTTCCATAGATTATGGATGATGTGAAGGAAGGTGTAAAATATATTTTCCAAACAAATAATTCTTTAACTTTGTGTATAAGCGCGACTGGCCATGCTGGAATGGAAGCTTCGCTTATTAACCTTCTGGAGGATGGTTCTAAAGCTTTATTTCCAACGAATGGCCACTGGGGAATAAGGGCTGCAGATATGGCTAGACGTTGTGGTAAGAATAAACCTACAACCTGTACCTTGGTTTGTTAAAAATTGTTAAATTAATTATAATTTATAAAGTTATCCAAACATTTCATAAATTAAATGAACATAGGTGCAATTGCTATAAATATGGAAGGTACTTCAGGAAAAAGCTTCAGTTTAGCCGAGCTTGAAGCAGGGCTTAAACAACATAATCCAGATATATTATTTATAACACAAGGGGAGAGCTCTACAGGAGTTTTACAACCTCTGGAAGGGTTAGGCGATATTTGTCATAAGTTAGTATTTAATAATAAAAATAATTTAATACACAAATCAAGCTTATAAATGTATATAGCCACTATAACTTGGTCTACACTACGTAATCATTATAGTATAATTATCTAATTCTATTATTAGCGCGTGTAAAAGATTTAAAATGATACAAGTATTTTTTTAAATTCTTTATATAGATACAATTGCTTACTTATTGTCGATTCGGTCGCTTCTTTAGGCGGTACCCCTTTATACATGGACAAATGGGGCATTGATGTTCTCTATACAGGATCCCAAAAAGTCTTAGGGGTACCCCCTGGTATAACACCAATTTCATTTAGTGCCCTAGCAGAGTAAGTTTCTCCATACAATGTAAGCTCATATATTACAAATATACTAATTTTAGAAAACGGATATTTCAAAGAAAAACACCTATATCTGTGTATTACTACGATATCAAATTATTAGGAGAGTATTGGGGCTGTTTCGGTGACAGACCTAGAATGTAAGTATGTCAGGGTGCACGCGAAAATTTACTAAATAGTTTTACACGAAATTCATGCATAGTTACCACCACACCATACCGGTGTCGCTACTGTACTCAATGCGCGAAGGTTTGGCTCAGATGTGCGAGGAAACACTAGAAAAATGTTGGGAAACGGCATGAGAAATGCTCGAAACAATTTATAGACGGTTTACACCAACTAGGTATGCAACTCTATGTGCAGGAAAGCTCTGATCGGTTGCCTACAGTTGTTGCCATTTCATTTCCAGAAAGTTTAAACTGGAAAAAAGTTATTTCTTATGCAATGGAAAGGTAATTAACTAATTATAAACACATTTGTATAATAAATTATATAATCATTTTCAATTTAGCTTTTTCATATTTATTATTACTTTGTAGACATTTTGTTGAAATTGGGGGTGGCCTAGGACCTACCGCAGGTAAAATATTTCGGATTGGGATTATGGGATATAATGCAACCCCGGAAAATATCGAAAGGGTGTTAATGGTGTTGGATGAAGCTGTTAAACATGCTAAAATCACTAATAATAAACTTTAAATTTTAATTTTTTAAATTGCAGACACTTTTATTAATTGTTTAAAAATATTTTCTATTGTCAATACTTTCCTAAAATTATTTTAATATATATTAATATGTATTTTGTTGGTTAATAAATATTTTTGATATA
>JADQWA010000297.1:0-27500 GCA_018344505.1 Nebria ingens riversi | reverse complement strand
AACACTTTTAGTTATATAAGTTTTATTTTATAGATAGATTAAAAATCATATATAATAAATATCGCATAATTTATTTTCTTTTACATAAAATCGTTTTGATTTGTTAGTTAATGCAGTTAATATCAGTGCTTACCTCGATTTTCTAGTAATCACTAATAAATCATTGAATAAAAACAAATGTACTGGTTTAACAATATGTTTCTGTTTCTTGAAGAACGATGTGTTCATTTCAATTAAATCCACTTCTCCACTATGCACGAATCGTCTAGATTTTATATTCGCGAGTGTTTTTATTGACATATTTTTTAGAAAATTCCAGTTTTTTATTTAATTCACACACTAAAATCTTTTCTTTCGCTTCTTTTTCAGCTTTCGCACATTTTATGAACAACTAAAAAAAATTATTACAGTTTTTTCTTTTGTTAGATTACAGAATTAATTTATATTTAATAATCTTACGTTTTCAAGTAGATTAAGCGCTTTTTGACATTGATCATATTCTAAATCATCTGTACTCAAAGTAGTCATTGCGTTTAGAATCAACGCGGGGAAATCCCGGATTTTTTGATATGGTTTTAATAAAAATGCATGCAAATGCAACCCTTGACTTTTCGGGTCTTTGTGAATTGTATTTAAAACATCTTGAAAGACTCGTTTTGCTGGATTACTAAAAATTTTATTATAAACTGGTCGAAAATATATAAAATATTGTTACCTTATCAATTCATTAAGAGTCATTTCAAAAATAGGTTGTCCACCACAAAATAGAACGTAGCAATAAAAGTTAAGTGTAAATGTTCACAAATAATATTAAAAAAATCTGGTAGCATCGGATTTCTTTGCCAACAGTCTTCAATGTCTTTTAAGAAGTTTTCAGAGCATTTGATCACTGAAATCACACTTTATTCATATTTTATAGATTTATAATACGTCACCACTAATTCGCACCATTGTCTAAATAGCTAAATAATTTATTAAATTCATTTCTACTGAGCGCAATCACAAGTTTTGATACTACATGAGAGTCGAACATTTTCATTATCTTCAAATAAGTCCATTCTGCTAAGATTAGTTCGAATTTTTTATTTTGAAGTTTTATTTGATTTGCGTCCATAGTATCTGGAAATAAATGTATTACTAGTATTTAAAAGCGTACATATATACGATTTTTGTGACGTATTGTACAAACTTACGTATCGTATTTAATTGTAATATTTTCATTAGTTGAAACCACGAAAACATTTTATATTTATCCATAAAATTCAGTATTTTATTCAGTGTCAAATTTTCACATGAACACAACGTTACGCGGTCATTTTAAAATCTTCATTCTGCATTATTAAACGCAATGGTTCTTCTTCTTCTATATCAAAATCTAAAGATTCATTCGACTAAAATATAAAAACACACATATAATATTTGGCTTACAGCACAAACAAAGTCTATACATATTTAATATGCTTGAAATTCTTTAAATAATATATATGATGGGTCATCTGTTGGTTTCTTTTTGAAATGCGTGTTATTTTGACAGTTTGCAACACTGACGCGCTTGACATTGATAGATATGTAGTGCCATACAGCGAAGGTTTGACACTACATATTTATCAATGTCAAGCGCGGCAGTGGTGCAAACTGTCGAAATATTATGCACTTCAAAAAGATATCAACAGATGGCTCACCCTATATAACTAATATAAAAAATATGTTCGAAATATTTAGGAAATAATTATATATACCTGTAAACACAATATAGAATTTCGTACATTCCCATCAAAATTGTCGAAATGTTCTACGGTTCCTATCACCCTGTTAAACTTTTCTTCAAATTTAATTTCGTTCCGATTTTTTAACATCACAGAAATCCTATTCTCGACCCTTTTAGCAGCCAAATTCTTCTCAACAGGATCATTTTTTAAATATTCAAACCCAGAAGTCAATCTCATATTATAAGGCACTTTATTAGTATTATATTCTTTAGTATATGTATAAGGTGTTGTACATTTTGGTTGAGATGATGACGCAACATTTGCGTATACAATTTCCTGATTGGAGTTTGCCTTTGTTTGATTTCCGTTTCCATTGGTTCTTTGAACACCGACATAAATTTTATCTGGATAATATTTTGGTTTTGAGTTTTTTTCGTTTTGGTATTGATGTTTCTCATTAGATTTTACTTCTGTTTGGTTTTTATTTATTTTTTGAACCCTGGCGTAAATATTATCTTGATAGTATTTTGGTTTGGAACCTTCTGAAGATACTTCTTTAGTTTTTGAATTAGTTGGAACCGTTGCGCTAGATTCTTCAACTCTGTTTGAAGAATAAATATTATCTTGATAATATTTACGGTTCGTAGAAAAAAACTTATCGTCAGAAAGTTGTGAATAGTCATCGGTATTTTGATTTGTGTTATCAAAAGCGTAAATATTATCTTGGTGATATTTAGGTTTGAAAGAAATTTTCGACTTTTCTTCAAATGTGGTATCTTCAATTTTCTGAACATGATCAAAAGTATTTTCATTGTAATCCGAACTATAAATGTTTTCCTGCCCATATTTCGGTTTTGAAGAAATGTTTGATGCTTCTCCAATTGTACCTTCATTTTTGTATTTAAGTATATTGTTTGAAGTTTTGTTAATATCTATATGTTCCAATTTTGAAATTATTTCTTTTGAATTACTAATAGAATTATTTGGATTAATTTCTATATTGTTTATTTGATAATTTCTAGAACTTGTTTCAATTTCTAAATGTTGCTCTGTGTTGTTTTGAACCACTGGTATATTACTATATATTGGTTCTGCATTAGGATAAATATTTCCCAAATTGGAATCAGAATTATTACCACTGCTTTCAGTAGTTTCAACTGATTTGTATTTTGAAGGTCTATGTAGCAACTGATCAGTATGAAATTGTTGCTGAAGTAATAGGCGTTTTTGAGCAAAACTTTCCTGATTTGTTATTGGTGTAGTTGTTTCTTGATGTTCATTTTGATTGGTTGAACTAGACGCGTTGTTAGTATACATTTTAAAAAATCGTTATCTAAAGATTAAATATATTTTCTTAGTTTTTGTGGTTTCTATTTATATTTGTACAAAATTCTACCAGGGTCATACTGATAATAATAGCAATTTAGGACCCTTATGAGTGCAACTAAAGAAAAACTATTTGGCCTTTTAGGAGTTACAGGAACAAAAAGTACAACTTCCTTACTCAGACAAGTAGTAGTACTAAAGTTAAAATTTGATATGTTTTTAAACAATTCTAGTAAATCACTTTTGTCTCAAACTACTATCAGAAAAAAAAACCTGATGTAGTTATTATTATAGGAAATGTTTAAATGACTAAATATGAATATTATTTATGTTAAGACAGCTTACCAGACAGGTCCTAAACACTATATTAATAAACTTGATTTATATCTGAGTACACGCATTTGTAGTTTTGTCAAAAACATATACATGTGAGCAAAGTAACCTCAGTTTTGCAAATAATATATTATTTTCCATATCTTATCTTTAAAATTGCTATTCAATACGGTAAAATGTGTAGATATTTTCTAAATTTCTTAAGAATATTTATAGAAAAAAGATTACAAATAGATAAGGAATTTTAATTAATATAAGCTGAATTATTATTTAAATTTATTTACAAAGTATGAAAATATTAAAATATACGGACGTAATAAAAAATGTTAATTATTTTCAAAAAAAGAATTAAATATACATATTTTGCGTACAGGCAAGAGAATATTTTATAAATATTTTTCATTAAAATAACCTTACAAATATATTTTGTTCGTTTATACTTCATATAAATAAATTAAGCATAACAACGACATCGATGCGCAGGACATTTGGTTGGGTATACAAGGCATTGGTCCATACAATAGATATCAGAGCCTTGGCGTCCTTCAAGTTCGTTGATTCCTTCACAAGTTTGTCTAAAAAATAGAAAACATATTTTAAACTGTTGTAAAACGTTCAAAATATTTTCCTAACACTAAAATACTTACGGACATAAGCACAAGTCCTCTGGACAATTGGGCGGGTATCTCAAACAATTTGTCTGACACCATTCGCTCATACCCGGTATAATACGATATGCTTGATTTGGAACACATATTTGGTCTCTAGAATTAAAAACAATACATATTTAGAACCAGTCATTTAATTAATCTCTAGTTTAAATTAAATGAACTGTAACTTACATATAGGGTCTATAACACTATAGACACATATAAAATATATATATATATATATAATATATATATATATATATATATATATATATATATATAATATATATATATATATATATATATATATATATATATATATATATATATATATATATATATATATATATATATATATATATATAAGATGATAGAGCTTATAATACTTATAGGTATACAGAACACAATTTTAATTAGTTGTTGCGCTTTAAGATATATTTTTTGCTTTGCATTCGTGTATAACATATTGCCTATAATGTACGAAGTATTCACGGAAATAACATATAATATTATTTGTCAATATATATTAATTAGGACTTTGCATATATAAATTTGATAGTTTAGTAATTAACTTAGAAACAAATCTTTAATTAGGAAAAATTATTAGTAATGGTTATAACTATAATAATATTGTGCCCACCATTCGTTCAATTAATAATATTATATTGTATGATTTTTCAAAGCGTTCTACGCTTAGTATTGCGTCATATTTAAACATTTATATACCAGTAATAATACTTCATACGTATTCGTGGTGATTCTGTCCAGTGGATAACCGAGAATTCCTCACGCGGGCGGACGGGGTTCGACCCTTACTTCGAGGCCTGACCGCCCGCACGTAGGTATTCTCGATAATCGACTGGTACAGAAACACCGTGTTTAGCTACTTTTTACGATTTTATAATATTAAAAATAATTAAATCTTTTACTTTAGAAGTTATAAGCTGAATAAAAAAGGCTTGCCGTAAATTCATTTTGATTTTTTTTAGTATCCGAAAATAAATTATATATTTTTTGATATATATAAAGTTTTTTTTAAAGCCGTAAAATAAATAGTTTTCACCAATTTTAGTTTCTTAAAAACTATCCCTACAATTTTAATTAAATAATTAATTTCAACATATTGATTGCTGTTTTTATAATTTGTATTTCTTTTGTTGCAGTTACAACTTGTGGTGAGTGATTTATCAATTTCCTTATTTTCCAAAATGGGTACGTCTACTTTAAATTTGAATTATTTTATATGTTGTCCATTTATTATTTAATTAATGTGTCATCGCACTCCACACTAGTTATTGCTATTACTAACCTTACAACGAGGGGATACACATTATAAGGCTCTGATTTCTTCAGATCTTTGTAGTACAATAAAAATGGATTGTCTTGGCCAATAAATAGGGGCGGAACAGCCCCACCAGTACTCGTAGTTATGCTTATATCAGCGCAATTTTTGAATGTTTCTGATTTTCCGCATCCTACTGCTTCAGTACCATTTGGACACAAGCCCCACATATTACCTTGAAGTAAAAATTCATTAGTTATTACCCAAAATTATGTATTAAGACATATTTTAGAATTAGTATAGAAATATTAATAATTGATATATTCACGATGGAAGAAATTGTTATTATAGTACTACCTGTGTAATATGTCCATTGTAGTACACATTGTGAACACGTTATATAGGGCGGCAGCACTACTTTATAAGTAAAGATTTCTTTTTTACTTGAATCTTCTGGTATTTCAAAAGCAGGACTCTTCTTTCCAGATAAATACAACGGAAATCGATTCAAACAGTCTTGAGTCGCTTCTTGTCGAGGGTTATTGTTTGGGCATAAATACATTTCAAATCGTCCTAAATGATTTGCGGTTAACTCAATTTCAATATCAATTTCCTATAATATTTATTTGTTAATTTTTGAGTATTGTTTTCGTTGAAATTTGTACCTGTCCGACACTATACCGTCTACTGATTATTCCCTTGGCGTAAAGACCTCCAGCTTCATGAGGTCTTGGTTCTTCGACTTGATAAGGATCTCCGCATAGACCACACTTACCTTTATTTTGTTCCCACTGCACTAGAAAAAGGAGCGCAATTTTCAAAATTTTATTTATTACATATAAGTTATTTAAGCTTTACCAGCGTAACCACCACAAAATAATTCGTTATCGTTGTAGTTCACTGGAGTTGGAAACCCAAATCTCCACATTGCATTTCTGGATGGGGGATCCATAAGTCGTCCATGGCCATTCACTCCATTGTATTCAACGATCTAAAAATATCCTTAATCTATTATTCTGATAAATAGCGCTATAATTCCATTAAAACTTACTTGTATTAAATATATCCATTGTATTATATATACAAAATGTCTGATTCTGGATAGCTTCATCTTGATTTTCTTCGTATTTTGGTTTCACTTGAAGTTTCTTCTTACTAAAACATTTATTATAATTTTTATTTTATTGAAAATATATATATATATATTATATATATATATATATATATATATATATTTTTTTTTTTTTTTATTTGTTTATTAAAACATAACATTTGTGCTTTAGTTATTTTTGGATTGAATAGACTTATTTTTGAGATTTATAGAAATTAGTCTAAAAATTGTTTGAATTGTTTTAAATATTTATCAATAATCCAGCTTTAGGTTTGTTGTTGTTTGACACAACATAAACGAAGTTAAATGATATATTTGATCGGGTTTTTGGTGTCAGTTACATATCGAAAGCGTACACGCTCCTTGAAAAGTAATTGAATGAAATTGGAGACGAAATGTCAAGGTGACAAGTTACGGATTGGAGGTCTAGACTCTTGTCCAATAAATAACAAACCTGCAATTTAATTCTTTTGTTGTAAAAAAGTCGTTTATGTTTATATTTGCGAAATCGGAATTCATTGAACTTGAATTATGATCGAAAACTGAATTTTATTATTTATTTATTTATGCAAAATCAGGAAATAAAAACTATTTTATAAACAATTAGTTTTGATTACAAATAGCTCTAAATCGAGTTATGAAATCTAGTTAACCAGAACGATAATTTCCCTTTTAACCGGAACAATAATCCGTTAACTATTGTTGACTTTTATTACACCGATAAATTAGTCCATTCTGTTCAAGAATGCACCTACATTTTTCGTATCGCATATTAATATAATGTTAAACATATTAATTCGTGTTGATATCTATATAGGTAGAGGTATGTGTAATTATTTGATTGTTTGACCTTCAGTTATAAGTTGAATGTCACCGGAGTGATGAATATATGAATAACTTAACCAAATCCACGCCCGACATCAAATGTCAAATCATATGTTTATTTTTTAAATAATTTTCTAAATACGTTCCCATTTTAACTCATACATTTTCTTCCTAAATACTATTCTATGTCCACTAAAGGGAACTACAACCTTGTTTAGAATTAATGATATTTATCTTTGAAGAGTTTAAATATCCTAAATGCAATTATGAATAATTTGTAGTTGAGATTAAATTAAAGATCATTTTGTTTACAGTGTATATGTTATTAATATTAATAAAATTCATTTCTGCTTCGATAAAATCAACCAAAATTAATTGACACTGACATTTTAAACTGACACGAGATTAAATGTCCTCTTTACAAATTTGTATAAGTAATTATGTTTAAAAATGTTAATTCATTAATGCTTGTTTCGACATCGTGAAAAATAGATTAAATTAATATTTTAAAAGTAATATTATTTAATTTTACATTCGAAATATATTTTTAGACACAAAAATATAAATTAATTAACTATTAATATATTTTGTGTATTTTTAAATATATATAGTGGACCATCTGTTAGTTCCTTTTTGAAGCGCTTGTTATTTCGACTGTTTGCATTGATAGATATGTAGTGTCAAACCTCCTTATAGTGGTTTGACATTATATATCTATAAATGTCAAGCGTGCCAGTGTTGCAAACTGTCGAACGCAATTCTAAAAGAAACTAACAGATGGCCCACTCTATATTAGTAACTGATAGTTTAGTTACCCGTATTTTTTTTTTCAGTGTACTGAAAATAAAATAATTTTTATGAAGACTGCCATGTATTTTTATGACTTTTAATGTGTAGTGTAGTGCAAAATGTATTAATTTTTTACAGTGTAGAAAAGTCATATGCACTAATACTTTTATATAAATTTAATATTGTTTAGAATTGTTTAAAATAAAATTAGAATAATTTATGAATCGTTTAGATATTTACACATAAAAAATAATAATTTAAATTACAGTTTGTGACTACACTGTAAAAAATATTAATTTATTTTTAATACAAATTTAGCTACTATTTATTTTTAATATAATAAGTAAAACTACACAATTTTAGTGTAATATTTTATAGACTAGTATACACTTATTTTTATCAGTGTATCAACAACAAATAGCGTGATAATTTCAATCAATTTGTTGACACAAAATTTAAAAACTATAATTTCTTTTTATATATAGGTATATATATATCTTATTATTATTTTCATTATAATAAAATCGAAACACTTGAATTTAATTCAGTATAAATAATAAATTCTAACGAATATAATAAACATATCATGAAAATGTTTAAACTATTAATATTTTCATACATATCAACAACTTTAGCAAATATAGTAGCACCAACAATAGATAACAATACCATATTAAATTGTGCCAATAACATTTACTCAAAAACATCTAAATTAGACCTAATTTTAATTAATTTAACCAATTTTAACTTTGAGATTGCACCAAAATGGTCAAATTTAATTATATATGATTTCAACAAACAAATACATCTACAAAATAATATAAATTTATTTAATTATTACATTTTTATCCTTAAAAACGAAATAGATTTAGAAAAATATATAAACACTACGTATTATTCGAGTTTTTGGAACCCAAGAGCGAAATTTGTAATTTTACTTTTAAATTCTGAGGATACAGTAGAAAATATTTTGAAAATCGCTTTTAAATATTATGTTTTTAATGTATTAATTGTGTTTAATAATAATATTTATAGTTATGAGCCTTTAAAGAGTCTGAATTGTGATGAGATTTCGAAATTATTAATTGGTAATTGTGATGATTTTAATTCGGAATTATTGTTTCCAAAAAAAGTCCCGGCAATGGCTGCTGGGTGCAAGTTTGTTGTATCTTCATTGCAGCAATTTCCATTTGTTACAAATTTGGATTTAGATTCAGAAAATCCTAAACTAGTAGGCTTAGAAACTGTTATTATTAAAAATGTAGCTAGAAAAACTAATTTGACGCTTGAGTTTTTAAAAAATAATTTCATACAGTGGGGTTATAAATTTCCTGATAAAAATTCAACTTTGTTGTATAAGTATTTGTTTGAGAAAAAGTGCCAGGCGATTATAGGTCATATAACGCAAAATGAGAGTTTTTATTTCGATTTTGACGCAAGTAATTTTTATATTTATGATAGTTTTCGATTTTTTGCGCCTAAAGCTCAAACGGTGGCTCCGTGGAAAAATGTATTTTTTGTCTTTGGACCAGGGTTATGGTTCGTTTTAACCGGTATTTTTGTGGTTAACGGTTTCGTTTGGTGGTTGCTTAGTGTTTGCGTTCAAGAAACTACAATTTACTCTAAATTGTCTTGGTGTTTCGTTAACACTTGGTATATTTTACTACAGGGCTCTGTGAATTGTCCTAACGCTAGATTTTTGAAAATATTATATATTTTTTGGACCACAGTTACACTCTTAATTGCAACCGCTTATCAATCAAAACTGGTAAGTTCATTTAAAAAAACATATTCATCCTAAACGCAGGTGTTTCATAGTAATATTTTTTTATGGTTGGTAACATTGCATGTTCGCAATTTTCTTACTGTGACGATTTCTCATTGCGAATGTAGTTACAGTTTTTATGTTTTAATTGATTAATTTAATCATTCTTTAATTATATATAATAATATAGGTTGGGCCATCTTTTAGTTTCTTTTTGAAGTACGTGTTATTTCGACAGTTTGTAACACTGACGCTCTTGACATTGATAGATATGTAGTGTCAAATCTTCGCTGTAAGTTTGATACTATATATATATATATATATATATATATATATATATATATATATATATATATATATATATATATATATATATATCAATGTTAATGCGTTAGTGTTGTAAATTGTTGAAATAACATGTATTTAAAAAAGTAACCAACTGATGGTTCATCCTATATAATGGCAGACATAAAAGTTAATTATGCTCATGTTGGTAAAATTGACTGCCAACCTCTGACGTCACAATTCCAAATTTATAGTAAATTATAGTTGAGGAATAAATAAATAACTAAATACAGGCTTTTGTTATTAACTCATGATACTAAATATTATATTTTTAACAATAATTATTGGTTAAGCCGTTTTCAGTACTGAAAAGTGTATTTATATTTATATTAGGTGAGTGTTTTGACCACTCCAGTATATGAGCATCAAATCGCAACAATACAAGATTTAGTTAAATTTCAACTGCCGTTTGGCTCGTTACCGAATGCCAGAAATTATTTCATTAGCAACAAAACAGAAGATGACATTTTAGTGTACGAGCACTTCGTTGCTTGTCCATTGCCTGAAACTTGTATTAGTGATATGCTGAAAGGGACATTCTCATTTATGATGTCACAAATGACGATGGATTCCCATTTGAAAGAGTACCTTCAGCGTAATTATACTAAGAATGGTATTTACGCATTTAAAAAAACCACAAAACCAGCTCAGTACATGATGTATACCGTCAAAGGTTTTCCATTTTTGGATCGATTTAATACGATTCTAGCGAGAATGGAAGCAACTGGACTTATTTTAAAATGGCAGATGGACTCGGTGATCAGTGGACATCAAATAGACGAAGTTGGACTACAAAAAATTGCTTTGAGACATTTGATTAGTATTTTTCTCGTTTTGATTTTTGGATTTTTTATTTCTATCTTTTGCTTTATTATTGAGTTAGTTTACTTTAAGTTTATGACGATTTATTAACATAGCAAATAAATTAAACTATTTTAAACGATTTCGTGCATACATACATACATATCATATATATATATATACATACATACATACATACATACATACATACATACATACATACATACATACATACATACATACATACATACATACATACATACATACATACATACACACATACATACATACATACATACATACATACATACATGCATACATACATACATACATACATACATGCATGCATGCATGCATGCATGCATACATACATACATACATACATACATACATACATACATACATACATACATACATACATACATACATACATACATACATACATACATACATACATACATACATACATGCATACATACATGCATGCATGCATACATACATACATACATACATACATACATACATAAAAATGGAATAATATGCACTATTTTAGGGCTTTAATTGTATTCAAATTTAGGTTCGTAATAAAGAAAATAAATTATTTAATTATTTTCGTTTAGAAGCCAGAGAATATTTTTATTCTAACATATGCTTTTTTTAAATTAATATATTTTGATTTCTAAATTAAATTCTGCACAATTTGTTTTTAATTACAAGAATATGTGTGTAATTTATGGTTACACTGTAAAAATAATTATTTTATGTAAAGTTACTTTAGATGTAATTTAGATATTTGTTTTTTTGCACAGTTTTATGATGCACTTAAATACTAATGTTTGCTACACTGTACAAAACTTTAAAAAATATTTGCTTTTGAATGTAAATTATTTAATTAATTTTATTATATTTAGACATGTTTGTTATTTATGATTAAAATTGTAATAAATTCCGCCACCACTGGTCAAAATATAATCTACTATAGAGTGTCTACACAAACAAAATTGAAAATCGATTTATCTGTGTGATGAGTAGTCTAGGTCCAGACACAAGAAATTATAATTTTGTTTTGTGAAGCACCTGTTAATTATTCCTCAGGTAGAAATCGTATTTCGTACAAAAACCTTCCAGAAAATACAGTTCTGTTTTTGTTTATTAAATAGTAGAGTGATTCAGCGAAAAAACTTAAATCATTTCAACAAAGACGCACATTATAAATGATTCTTTAGAATTCAGTTGACGCATTTTTATAACGATTTTCAATTTGGAATTTATTGCACGTTTTTTGGTGAAATTAAAAGTTAACATTGTTTTCATAATTAGGTCATTTGTTGGCTAACCACTACGTGCAAATTGTTTAAATCAATGAACAATATGTATTGAAGAAGAAGCCAAACTATTTGATTATTTCTAAATGGATAAAATGATGTAAACTGCAACTTTTAAACGAGTAGTAACAAATTTGATTGTTAAAATGACGTCAGACACAGAGCTAATATAGTGTTTTTTTCGTTGTTAATTTAGTCTTATTTACATCTGTTGGTTATATGAATTTTTGCACGAAATAAGACACAAATTATTGTTTATATTTATATAGAGTAACAGTTTGACAGTTAAAATAAATTTTCCATGACGCTCATTGGTCACGTTTGACAGACGATTACCGCGCTCTCATTGGTTAGGAAGGGGGATTCAAAATTCTCTTTGTGACGTCACCAAGATAGTTAAAATAACTCAGGTTTAATTAATAAATGATACTGCCTTAAAAAAGGTAGCAATTGCGTTAAATTCGAAATAAATTATAATTTAATTGTAATAAATAGATTTATATTACATTTAGTCTACTTTATTCTATTATTACACGTACTCGTATTTATTTTTTATAGCATATACACCAATATAATTTATAACTAGTTTATTTATGTATATATTTTTGAAACATGCGATATTTATTTCTTGTATTTGCTTTGATCTTGATTTAAAGTGTATATACTCTACACATACATTCAAGTCTTATCTTCAATGTGTTTTATAACGTATAAGTAACAATTTATTGCATTTACAAGCATGTAAATGTACTTGCAAAGTGTAATAAATTTCATATGAAAATAAAAATTGAAATTTATCATTTTGTTGTCGTAAGTCAGCTTTTTCAAAATACGTTTGACATTTTTTTTCAAATCGGAATTTATTGATTAGTTAAGTTAAGTTCAAGGTTAGTTATTATTTAAATTAAATTTGAGCTCCACGATAAAAAACTTCATGTAATTTCGATTACTTTTGTTATAAAAAAATAACAATTTAATACCAGCTCTTGAAATTTTAGAAAATTATAAACATTGAAAACCGATTTCATTTCGATATTTTAATTATTAAAAAACATATTTAACATAATATAACCCTCTCTCTCTCTCTCTAAAGTCACTTAGTTCATAAATAAATAAATTTTGAATAGATGTTAGAAAATCTGTTTGTAAACAAAATATTTTTAGCAAGGCAAAAAAACTTTTTCCAGTAAAAAACTGTAAATTAGTATATTGACTATACATCCATCTTGTTTTTTTTGTTATTAATTTGTGAATTTATCGGGCAATGATCTTGACTTGCGAAAATTTTTAAAAGCGAAAATATTTATCATTTATATAGAGTTGAATGACCCCCAAAAAATTAACAATTTATCTAATAAAACCACCATTTGCTATGACAAAATTTGTTTAATCGCCATGTCTACCACTAATGACAAATTTATATTAAACATATTTATTTATTTTTGGCTTCAGGCCAATTTCGTATATATACATATATATATTTCTTTCAAATGACACCTAGCGTAGAATACCAAATTAAAAATAGTTTACTAAATATGTCTATTGGGTTAACTTTGAGTAAATCTATAACACCTGTAAAGATATCTGTTGTACCTATTAATTTCTTATAGATACGTCTATTCTATGTTTCCCAATGTAGTTATTATATTTTTACACAATTTCGATTAGATATCAATTTTCATATAACTAAATTACATATATAGAGTGGGCCACCTGTTAGCTTCTTTTGGAAGTGCGTGTTATTTCGATAGTTTGCAACACTGACGCGCTTGACATTGATAGATATATAGTATCAAACCTCCTCTCTACGTTTAACACTACATATCTATCAATGTCAAGCACGTTAGTGTTGTAAACTGCTGAAATATCGCGCTCTTCAAAGCGAAGCTAACAGATGGCCCATCCTATAGTTATTTAAAGATTTTTAATTTACGAATTTTACACACCATATTTGTTTTATTTATTTCCTCATACAGATTAATAAACTGGGCCTATTTTTTTTCACTACTAAGTAGTGTGAAGTTAAATAATATTAAAATGTTGATTTATTTATCAAGTGGATGCAAACACAAAGAAATACCGCATATATTGGATCAAGTTTTTTGTCCTGAACCTGAACTTGTATTATATTTATATGTCATATTTAAAAGTCCTTGGCAAGTATTCTAATTGGCATTCTTGCGAAAAAATGAAAGTTGGACTCTTAAACTTGATATTATAATTTACAAAAACTGTTCCAAGTCTAATTTATTATTTTGATAAGGCATAAGAGTTATAATAATAAAAAAGAGGAATATTTGATATTAGTTTTAATTTTATTCAATAAATAATTACTGATATTAATACGTAAATAATAAATTTATACTAGTTTCCTAATTTTTAGTTATTACTGCAAAACCATAAATAAAAATTGATTAATAAATCAAAACTTAATTTGGTTTCAAAATCATTTTTTATATATGACTATAATTATATAGTATAAAGCTTAAGGCTGTCTAAGACATTTTAAACTGTTTTTTTTTTAGTATTTAGTTACTTATTAAAACGTTAGTGTATTTTTAATTTTGACACATATCAATTTACCAATCTTATTTGACGCTATTAGTGATAATATATCGCCAAGGAATTTATATAGATTTATAGAATTGCTATAGCACAAGTATTGTTTTTTTTTGGGAATTTAAAACGAAATATTAAATAATTTAATTCCAAAAAATATTTCTATTTTATAAATCATAAATAACAAAATAAATATTTCCTCATTTTATTTTATTTACTCTTCGATGAAGTTTCCAAAAAATATAAACAGCTCGTATTAAATAATATAAACAACATTTAGACAATTTCCAAATCAAAAATAACAAAACAAATATTTTTTTTCAAAAATTACCTTTAAATAACTAAAAATACATACACTAAAGTCTCACTTAAATTATTTATTTGTGAACATTATTTATTTATTATTAAAAACTATTTAAGGACAAATTAGTCCAGTGTATCTAACCCACAGACCAAGACTGTCCCAGCAGACAAACTGGATGGTCAAGTTGATGTCTTCACAGTGTTAAAATATGCTTTAGGTGGGGTTACTCATTTCGTTTGGCATAGCCATCACTGACTTATGATGAGCCATTGTTTTCTATCAAATTTGTCACCTAAAAACGTAGACAATAGTATTGAATTCATTATTTTATAATTATACCAGTAGGCTGCTAATTTATTTCGGTAGTGGAAATTCATTATTTAAAGCCAAAAATCCGTCTAAGAATTTTTAACATTTTATTTTGTCCTAAAAACTATTTTTCCTTTCTTATACTAAGTACTGAGCTATCGGAAGTGGTAATGTATTTAGAGCCAGCGTTCAAGCTATACCGAGTAGCCCGTATGTTTGTATGTATGTATGTATGTATGTATGTATGTATGTATGTATGTATGTATGTATGTATGTATGTATGTATGTATGTATGTATGTATGTATGTATGTATGTATGTATGTATGTATGTATGTATGTATGTATGTATGTACGTATGTACGTATGCATGCATGTATGTATGTATGTATGTATGTATGTATGTATGTGTGTATGTATGTATGTATGTATGTATATATGTATGTATGTATGTATGCATGCATGCATGCAAGTATGTATGTATGTATGTATGTATGTATGCATGCATGCATGTATGTATGTATGTATGTATGTATGTATGTATGCATGCATGCATGCATGAATGTATGTATGTATCCATGTATGTGTATGTATCCATGTATGTGTATGTATGCATGTATGTATGCATGTATGTATGTATGCATGTATATCTATGTATGTATGTATGTATGTATGTATGTATGTATGTATGCATGCATGCAAGTATGTATGTATGTATGTGTGTATGCACGCATGCATTTATGTATGTATGTATGCATGCATGCATGCATGCATGTATGTATGTATGCATGCATGTATGTATGTATGTATGTATGTATGTATGCATGCATATGTATGTATGTTTGTATGTATGTATGTATGTATGTATGTACGTATGCATGCATGCATGCATGAATGAATGTATGTATGTATGTATGTATGTATGTATGCATGCATGCATGCATGCATGCATGTATGTATGTATGTATTTATGTTTATATGTATTCATGTATGTATGTATGCGTGGGTGTGTGTGTGTGTAAGTGTGTGTGTGTGTGTGTGTGTATGTGTGTGTGTATGTATGTATGTATGTCGTGCGCCTGTATATGTGTGTGTGTGTGTAATTACGTTTCTGTTTGTTGATAAAATATTGGTTATATTTGTATTTTAGTGGCTTTCCTATCTAAAATACATATATACTTTTAGGCATTCCTATAAGAAAGTTCAGGACGGGGCACAACAGATATTTTGTAGAGTGTAACTTATAAATAATTAATATGCAATAGACGTTTATTGAAAAATTAATATTTCTTGTAAGTCTGAGGTGGAACATTCCATTGTTTAGGGAAACATTTAAAAAACGTTGTTTTTTTTTTGTTATATATGATTCATTGTGAATTAGAAAATATTGTTATTGAATACGTTCGAATGAAAACTATAAAAGTATTTTTTTTAAAATCTGATTTTAAGAATTATATCTTATCATTTAATTTCTATGATTAAATAAATATTGGTTACTCATGCATAAGTTTCATCTACATATATTACAATATGTATAGATGTGACTAGCACTCAATACACAAGTAAGTGCATGTATTTATTTTAAATAAAATATACATAAAAGCAAATAAACATATTTTTTGAATAGTGCACGAATCTCGGTACGAATGGGTTATAAGTCATATAACCTCAGATTGGGTTCCGAAATGGTCAGTTATTTGTTCAATAACTTCTAAAGGCAAAAATGTTTACGTAGGTCGTGCTATACACGAACAAAACCAAGTGATTGCTAGAGTTGTGCCTAACTGGAAAATAACTTCAAGCATTACGGTTTTCACTACGAAAGCTACTGCTTCTTTCAACAACAAAGAAGTGCCCGTTTATGAATACCAGGTTTACAAATTGTTCTCTAACATGCATACAACGTTTTAAAAACACATTTGATTTGATTTTAAATAGCAAAAAAGCTCTTTGAATTTAATTGAGGCGTAAATTATTACGTAATCCTTAATATTTTCTACTAGTTTTCGAATTGTTGTTAGCTTTTAACAAGTAAATCGCCTGCGAAATGGATTTCAGCCGCAAATGGATTCCTGCCACCTAAAGCTGTTTCTTATGGAGTAAGTCAGGATGAGACCGCCAGTAAGTTATATGTAGGCGAGTAAAATGGAATGGGCAGATTATACCTGGACATGTATGTAATAATGAACTATATTACTAGAGATAATCATAAAAAAATATGATTAATTTAATTCGTCATTAAACCACTACTATAAATGAAAATTAAATTGGTTCAGTTTTATAGTAAAATTACGTTTAAAAATCACGAATGAAATTGACTAATTTAATATATTTAAATTATATAAAATAAAATTATATTTAGACAATTTGGTCTAAATAAATAATGTTTTTTGTTACACCCACCTTCTAGGAAAATTTATTTCACTTGTAACGGTGAAGCAAATACGTCCAGAAGATATCAAGTGCTTGTCGAAAATTAAATGATTCAAAGATTAGTATGTTTAAGGATGTACTATCGTAAGAAAATGTACTTATACACAACAATCACTATTCTTTTACGTTTGAAAATCTAAAAATACGAAATTACAACACCTACAAGTATAAATGAGTTTGGTATCTTATCTAAAGTTTAATTTATCTTATAATTTTCTAAGAAATGTTAGTTATTGGAAATATTTGTTGCTAAGCATCAATCAAGTTGATTAATTATTTCATTATTTATTTAGAAAACTACGTATAAAACATCGGCCATGTGTTGGCCCTAAACTTTCTTTTACGTAGTCAGTATATTTTGATTTGATTGTATATAAATTAAAATATAAATGTTTAAATTTAAAGAAAATATTTTCATTCGTTGTGTCCAGTAAAATTGTAAAGTTAGATTATTGTCAGATTTCTAAAAAACATATGTATTTTAGATTTAAAATGTTCGATTCTATAGTAATATAAAGAAAATATAATTATTCATTACACATTATTAAAAATTATTATGGCCGGACATTTATATTTATATACGTATAATATTTTAAATTATTTACTAACCTTTGTAACGTTTTTTCACTAAACTTATTTGTGACACTGACAATAAATGTTAAATGTCAAAATATTTGAATATTTAAAACAATTGACATTTAGAAGATTTATTATATATAATTTCCCATACCTATGTAACTATGGCAATATCAATAAGATAAGATCTTGTAACTGGTACTTTTTGAAGAAATGTTTCAAACAAAAGTTGTGCAGAATATTAATATCTTTCAATTTTATTCTAACTATATTTACTGCAAGTATAGCCGTTTCGGAGATATTGCAGAAATTGCAAAAAAAAAGTCTTAAGTAAACATGCACTTCGGTTTGAATATGCTTTTCAAAAATAGGTTTTCTCCCAGGCATATACAAATCTTAAGTTTAAAGTTTCATAATTTTATCTCAACGGTGTAGGCTGTAGAGCGCACACAGCACACACACACACACAGACACACACACACACAGACACACACACACACACACACACACACACACACACACAGACGTCATTCCAAAAATAGTCAGACTCGATTCAGGGAAGGTCAAAAGATGTATTTCCGTTAAAATTTCGAGAATTTTTTTTTTCGTGATTACAATACTTACTTATTACTTTGTAAAAATGTAATATTGTCAACAGTTATAATGGAAGATTTATGAAATACAATTTTTGTAAATTTTGAGTTTTAGGGGCTGGGAAAACAAAGTTCAATCTCGCTTATTATTGAAAATATTTTATAAGTTTTTAGGAAACAAATTAGAGTAAATTAAGTGCTAAATTTAGGGTGATTATTTAAAAATGTCGTACAAGTTTTGGTGTTGATGTTAATTGCAAGCAAATCTCTTGAAACTTGCACCCACACTTTGAGATATATTGTTGATAAATTTTTATCAGTTGTTATATATATAGATTTAACATTTATATATGATTAGTTTTAGTAACGTGTGAACTGAGTTTCAACGAACAGCTTTTTTAAAAAATTATCACCAGTAAGTATTTTCAAATATAGTAAAAATATAAAAAATACTTTAGTACATTAATTAGTAATATGCATTGATTAGATAGGGTGGGGCCATCTGTAGCTTCTTTTTGAAGTGCGTGTTATTTCGACAGTTTGGAACACTGACGCACTTGACATTGGTATATATATAATGTCAAACTTACAGCGAAGGTTTGACACTACATATATATCAATATCAAGCGCGTCAGTGTTGCAAACTGTCGAAATAACACGCACTTCAAAAAGAAGCTAACAGATGGCTCACCCTATATTCTATTAAAAAAAAAAACCACACATAGAGCTTTATTTTTAACAATCAATTATCAATATTATGAGAAGTTTTCATTAAAATAATTAATTATTATTTGTCTATTTATTGTGTAATAACTATTATTTTCGGTAATTTAAAACGAACATACATATATTATAACAGTGTACGATTGGATTGATACACATACTCGTCAAAAAGTTCCGGCCACAGCAGTCTGTTGTGGAAAAGATATGGATGGTTCCCTGGTTTACATCGGGCGCACTATGTATCAGAACGCAATGCTCGCTGTGAAAATAGTTGCAGGACGATCTGAAGCTTATGTAGCTTATGGTGGCAATGAAATTCAGGTGGCTAGTTATAAAATACTAATAAACCATAAACGGGAGGCTCCAGTTTGGCAATTTGGAAGCAATGGATTCGTACCAGAAAACGCTATCCAATGCGGTTATAATAAAGATGGGTTTAAGTTGTTTGTAGGACGAGCTTACCATAACGGAGTCCACATTCCTGGTTATGTATGTATTATAATCATGTGGATTTATTCATGCAATCTACGAATTGATATATTTCATTTTCTAGGTGCATCCTAGATTTAAATGCATTTATTTTCCTTTTGGAGGAAAAGAGCATTCATCAAAAGAGTATGAAGTTCTTATTAATAAAATTAATTAACATAGGTACGCTGTAAAACGTACTACTAAATTTGGAAGTTACTTAAATTCAGTAATACTACATGATTGTAATTGCTAATTATTTACAATATAAAATATTTTATTGTGTTCATCATACTAAATTGGATCTAGAATTAAAACATTCCAATCACTCGAACAATTGTATTTCTTATATTTCATATCATTACATTTTTTGTTACATTAAATATAGGATTCTTATACTGTCATTAATTAAATCAATACATTACAATTAAATAGTAATTTATTTTCGAATTTATTACCCTTTCAAACTGTATCACCTATATTTATATACACATATATATATATATATATATATATATATATATATATATATATATATATATATATATATATACATAAATTATATATATCTTTTATATATATATATATATATATATATATATATATATATATATATATATATATATAAAATTTTATATACTGTGACGTACGTTTTAGCGTCCTTAATATGTACCTCGGCTAGTTCAGGGAGGTGGTTGGGGTTAACCGTTTAGTAGATAATTTTGAACCAAATAATTATCTTATATGTAATATTGTTTGTAAAAATAGTTAATTTAGAAATTCATAGAAATGCTCTCCGGCTTAATAAAAATAGTTTCTAGCAAAGTAGAATAATATTAATAATTTTAAACATGGTAGAAATGGGTATTTAAAAATAAAACAATGAATTATATATATATATATATATATATATATATATATATATATATATATATATCTATATATATATATATAATAAATAATGGTCTGCATCTAAATGCCGTGCACGTCAAAGTGAATTTAGCGTAGTGGTAAGATAATTGAAAGGTGCCCGACCAGGAAGAAAACAGACTTTAGTGAAGATTCTTTCATTGCGCCAAATTAGTTGTTAATAACCAATATGCCTGTCTCTAAAAATGCTCACAGCTAATAACTAAAACGTACACAACTTCGGATAATATTAATTAACAAATGAAAATTAATGGAATAAATCAAATACACAGAGGAATTAAATTACATATAAAGAAACAATCTATACTAATAAAACAATATGAAGTTATCCCCAAACATCAATGGAAAAGGATAAGGTACAATTCTACAACGACGTTGGAACAAATAAATGACTCAAATTTGTTAATCTGATAAAATGATAAAGTGAAATGGTCATGAAATTAGATAATTAAATTAATAAAATATTTGTTCAAAGAAAACAAAATAATGAATCTACAATAGTTTGCCAACAATACCTTGACCAAATATTAAGAAATAATGCAACTAGGGCATCCGACACCTAAGAATAATATGAACCAGAAAATTAACAAAATGCAACTTCAATACATCAGCATCCACAGATATTACAATTCAGATGATTGAGGGATTCGTCAATTGTGACGGGGAGATAACGGAAATCGTAACACTTCTATCCAGAACTTATTTCTTTTCAAAGATATAGATATATATTTAAAGACACACGATGAGAGAGGATTAGTGATATTCCTTTTTGGAAAAAGGTAAAAGTCATCAATGATAAATAATGATATCTCCATGGATTCATTAAAAATAAAATGGTAACAATGCTGCATGTAGGTCAGCAATCAGGGATACATTTATGACAAAACGGTAGAAAATATACAAATAAAAAGTAATTTATAGATAAATGAATATACAAATTGACGATTTCGTCACAATACAAATCAAATTAAGTACAATAATGTTATATTACAAGAACTTTTCATTGAAAACCCTATTCCAAATACTCCTGCCCCCACTCGCGTGTTTGTGTGTCCAAGCTATTCCGAGTAGCCCGAATGTGCATATGTATGTATGTATGTATGCGCGCACACACATGTGTGTGTGTGTTTATGGCATATAAAAAAAATGTTCATCCGATGCAAAGATAAATAGTTTTAAATTTAATAAGAAATATATGTTTTTGAAAATATTTAGATAAGATAACATATTAAATAAATCAGACTTCTAAATCATATTATTATCAGTGTAAGCCTTTCGCGTATTGGCAATGAATCTAAATGTTATTAATTTGCGTCTTCAAAAATCTATAACAGTTATGTTTGTGTTCACAATGTGAACGGTAAGTTTATTAAACATGTATAAAATTTGAATGACGATTTGAAAAGAATAAACGCAAAAGTTAACCAACGAATTATTATTTAATTTAAAATTTTCCTCTATACACAAAACAATCGAAAATATTTCAATTTTTAGAACGATACAATTGCGAATTTGCTCAAGCTTAAAATATATTTTAAATATGTTCACTTGTCCTTACGCCAGAATGGACATAGAATAGTTCTTTTTATATTAAAATTTTAAACATATGTACGAGTATATAATAACTTTCATATATAAAAAAAATGCTACTGATAACTGCAACAAATATTATATCTAATCTACACAAACTAAAAAGGTATTGAAAATAATTTATTTCGCCCCTACACCGCGCTGGACCATAAAACACTTCTTTATATATTAAAAACCTCTTTGTTTAGCTTATCTTATCAGTAGTATTTATTGATTATCTACTTCAAATTGCTATGTACTTATATAAATATTATGATTACACATATTTATTTATATATATATATATATATATATATATATATATATATATATATATATATATATATATATATAAAATGCTATACTAAATTTCGATTTTCTTACGTAAAGTGAAGATACATATTTAAATATGCTATTTCAGGTGTAATCTGGTCGGAATAAGGTAGATTTTAAATATTGGTAAAGTTAATAATTATTTGCACATAAAATAATTTAAAATTTAGTCAAAAATGATTTAATTCAAGGTCAAAAAATATAAATAAATTATATTTCAACAATGGAAATTCCCGAAGAGATATTATCGGAACTAAAATGTTCCATCTGCGACGAATATCTATCCGTACCACCAATCTCAATAAAACTTGATGGCAGTGGTGTATGCGGTCGTTGTCAGAACCCCAACGAAGACACCATAGAAAACGTGCACTACCAACAGTTAGCAAAACTCTTAAAATTCCCTTGCCAACACCAGAAATACGGGTGTACCGAAGAAATACCATACGCTGAAGTCAGACCTCACGAAGACAATTGTTCATACCGACCATATCTGTGTCCAGGCGTATCAGATGGAAGCTGCGATTGGATGGGACAAAAACTAGACGTGTTATCACATTTCGAACAAAAACACCCTGACCAAATACTGGCAAACCCTTGCGTTTTACAACACGACATCCGCAAATCTAGTTTACAAAGCTATATCATCCAAACATTTAATTTATTATTTATTTTACACGCGAAAGTGTGTACAGCCACTAAAAAAACGTACCATTGCGTCCGGTTGTTAGGACGAATTGAGAAAGATTCAATTTTAAAATATCAAGTCGATATTTACAATGGGGCGAATGTTTTAACGCAAACCAAAGCGGTTGGACCACAAGGTTGCTTAGCGATACAAGAACATTTATCGATTGCAACGAGTATAAACAGTTTGTTATCGTTTTTGGACGGTTATAAAGACACCAAATTCAAAATAACAATCAACAAATTGATCGAATGTCATAGTTGTTTTCAAACAGCAAATGTCTCCCCATACAAAGCATTAGAAGGTTGGCTTTGCGTAAATTGCGCACCAGAACTTCAATATTGTCAAACCAATCCTGCCAAGTGTAACTTTGTTGATATAACTAAAAAAACACAAAAACACGAGAAGTTATACTGCAACTTCACAACACATTGCACTATATGCGAACAAACCATTGATGAAACGCTATTAAATCACTATAAATCAACCCATGCGGATATTACTCATCCGTTAAACACTTTTTGGGAGTTGGATTTGAAACAAAAATTGAACCATTCGATCGTTGTTACGGATGTTGGACCTCTAATAATATCGCATATGAACAATAAGAAATCGGCGTTGGTGTTTGTGGTTTCATCGGATATACATTCGTCGGAATTGATTTTGTATAATTGTGTTTTGAAAATCGTTACTAACGGCGTTGAAGCAGCGTATTGTAAAATGTTAGACTTAAAAATTGATCGATATTTTGATTGGTATGCCATTATTGATGATGATGATTATAATATGTATATTAATAGGAAACAATTTAAAATGCAAATTGCTTTTTTTCAAAATGGTATTCTTTCGGGTGGTTTGAGCCCGGGGCTGCGAAAAAATAGTGAATCAAAACGGTTATCTAAGCGGGACTCTAAACGAAATTCTAAACGAGTTTCTAAACAAGATTCTAAACAAGATTCTGAACGAGATTCTGAAGAAGATTCAAATGGAGACTCAAAAAAGTCTATTCTTGCTTTGTTTTCTTAATTTATACTAGATGTTTTTCTTGTTAAAATAACCAATATATACATTTTTTTTAAATTCAATTTTATTGTTTTTTTTTTATAAATATTGTAAAATTAAATAATTATTAACTTGTTTTTCTTTAAGATGTTTAATATAAATATATATTAAAATTTGCAAAATAAATTTTAAGACGCTTTTGATAATGATTTTATATATAACAATTGAAAATATATGATGTTTTAATTAAAAATAATCACTAATGTCAGCTACAAAATTATCTACACTAACAGAAAAGGTATTTTAATTATTTTATATACAATATTATATTGTACTAAGAACGTATGGTATTTTAAAATTAAAGTTTACACAATTTGTGTACGTTGATTTAATATTTAAGGCTGAAACTGAAAATTTAGATGATGCAGAAGCTACGAGCTCAAACTGCTGCAAGCATGATACAGATTCACCAGTTGGAAACCAAGACATCTCGTCAATATCTTCGCTAATGTGTCGGATTTGCTATGATGACACTTTGGACGAACCAATTCTATCACTCTGTCAATGTAAGGTGAATTGAAAACAATTAACGTCAAGTTATTCTGTGAAAACAATTATTATTATTAATAAATGCGGTCATCATTTTCCCGAATATTGCAATTTAATAATATGAAATGAAATTGTGATTTTTCTACATGATTTAAAGTGTGCAAATAATTTATATTCAAGGGTAGTGTAGCGTTGGTCCATAAGTCATGTTTGGAAAGATGGTTAGCTGAATCTAATACAAATAAATGTGATCTTTGTCACCAAGCTTTCGAAACAGAAAGAACCCCTAAATATACTGTTGCAGAATCATTATGTCGATGGCTAAGGTAATTTTTAACTAAACCCTACTGGTATTGTTATCTAACGCATGCCGAACACAAAATAGAGGTAGCGTAAGTTACTTTATAATATGATATAGAAAAATAACTAAATAATACGCCATATTTCCGCAACGCGCATTACATCATTTTCGAAATAAATTCCGGGTGCTAATACTAATCTATATAACTCTATACGCGCTATAAGCTTATGACCTTGAAAAGAATATACAATTTTCTGTGTCTAGAATTTCTATACGCTCCTTGAAAAGGCTATATAATTTTATATGTGTTATATAAAATCTATAGTACGTTGTCAAAATACCATACTGTATTTGTATACTAAACTAAAATTGTTTTTTTTTAGTTAAGATTTTAAACTGTTTTCGTAATTCAATACATTTCTAGATATCCCCCGACGAATTTTGCGTTTCCAATCCGTGATCTTAGAAGCGATTTAATCACTTGTTTAATCATTCTCCCAGTTACATTCTTAATCATTTATGTCGCGCTATATGCAGCTGATTACTACAATAGAAGTAGATTTATGTTCTTCCCTGTTGCAAAATGGACTGCTTGTGCAATCATGCTTATGGGGATTGCAGTTTTATTAGGGTTTAGTACTTGGATGTACCTGGTTTTGAAGTACCACTGTCGTGTGTGGTTCTTTTGGTGGCAAAGAGAGACTTATGTTAGAGTACAATTGAATAAAGATCAACATGTTACTTAGAATTGTTATCAAATGATGCGTTTTGAATAAAATGTGTGATTTCACAATACAGGTTGTAAATCTTCCATTGTTTTCGTAATTCAACTCAATAAACAACAATTATTAATAAATATACTCAAATTTATTTATCGAAAACTTATAATTACAAGTAAATAATACAAAACTATTATACATATGACAAAACAAATATTATTCTTATTCTAAACGTTGTAGTACATTTAGGAAGCTCTTCTTTTTATAGAAACTTTTCCTCGCGCCAAATGTGTTGTAAATAAACGAACTTTACTTCCATCCACAACTTTTTTTACCCAAATCTAAAATATAAACACAAATATTTAAAAAAAACTGTTAAATAGTACAAGTCCAATTATAGTTTGTTTATGGATTGTTAATATTTGTTATAACTTACAACATCGTTGCTGATTGCTGAGATATTAGCTGCAAATCTAGACAAATCCCTCCCCTCGACAAACACAGATTGACCGCGGTGAAACCAGCGCCGTTCATACAATAATTTCCCATCTTCAACTTTAGTTTCAACAATCGGAGACTCAACAGTGGATTGAATAGCTATTGGAGGATTAGCGACTAAAGTCACTACAATAAACAACATTAATAAAGCGACATATTATCTATAAATGATTTAGAAAATCCATTGACTAACCGCGCATTTGTTTTAAATCGTTTTCAATTTCTTTTTCATCTAATAAATATATAAGTTGTGCTGTCGGTGGTTTTCGGCGTTTCTCTGGTATGGGTATCGGGTCGTTCGGGCGTCTTCGTAGTTTGCGCGTCATGACTGGTTTGACTTCCATTGCATCGCCCGACAGTTCCATTGTATACCGTTCACTCTCGATTACTTTTCGTTTTTCTTCTAAGTCCGTTAGTAAATTCTCTCGGACTTCTATCTTTTTTTCTTCCAACTCTTTCGCGGCTACCTTTTTTTCGGTTATATATTCGCGTTCAACACATTCCTCTAAATAGTCGCGGTAAATTGCGTTTAATCGCAACCGTTCTTTGAATTGGTGTTCTAATTTTTTTACTCGTCGAATATATTCAGGATGGATTTCATCTTTTAATTGTTGTAATTGCTTTTTAAGATTTTGCAATTTATCTTGGTACATTCTAAAAATTTCATTATATATATATATATATATA
>JADQWA010000296.1:244082-290693 GCA_018344505.1 Nebria ingens riversi | reverse complement strand
CGTACCCCAGCGCCTTGTTATTTAAAGGTAAGAAAAATATAGTTGTTGGGGTTAAAGAGAGTCTTAGGGGGTCTCACTGACAGCACTTTTTATAAAAATTTAATTATGCTAAAAAAATCTACGTAAAATTACAATTTTGTTGATATAACTAAAGCTAATTCAGATTATAACTAAAAGCCGTAAAAAATAATGAAAATAATATTTTAAAATAAATAAAAAAAAAACAATTGAACTGCTATTTCCAGGCTTGCGCAATGCTTTGACTAATAAATAGTATGACAGTTGATATTTTAGATTAATTACTATATCATTGTTGATTTGTTTATTACTTCGATTCATTTAATTATTGTGCAAATACTATTTATTTATACAGATATTCGGGGTACCAAACTTTAGGCAACAGCTCGCCCAATATACTTTTTATAATAAACAAGGTATGAATAAATATATTTTTGATTGATTACTATACATCGCATATGCCTTCTTAATATAATTAATAAAACCATTGTCATTCTATAAGACATAATTTTATTTTCGAAACAAATTTTGGACACATTTGCTTCATTAGAGGTGACAATACTTTATAGATATGCAATATTTTTACTGTGAGTTTAATTTTAAAAAGTCTTAAAATATTACTTGTGATTGTTAATATTTTTTATAGAAATATGAATGATTATTGAAAGAGATAAATTATCAAAGAAAATACCACTGCCAAAATAACGTTTGAGTTGTTTACTCACGCTACTTAGCATTATTGCGCGAAGGTATTAGAACATTTCATTCGTTTTTATGAAAATGTTTGGATAATGTATTAACAGTATTTATGAAAATAATTTACTACTAATTCAATCATAGAACAAAAACTACTATTAACAAATCACATCACAAATTATTTTCTATTACTAAAGGCACTAAATTTTAACAAGCACCCCAATTCTTAATTAAATCAACCATTTATTTTATTTGTGTACTTAGCAAAAGATAGATATATTTTTAGTTATTAATTATATATATATATATATATATATATATATATATATATATATATATATATATATTTATTTATATGCCCATGAGCTATCTTGCTATACAAGCGCTGAAAGTTTAGTAGTAGCATTCCAAATATTTTTTTATCCTATGTTATAAGTATTCTCTAGAAAACATATTCAAAAATATCCATTTAGAAATCGTAAAAAACTAAATATTAATTATCATTTCGAATTTTTAAACCTAACCAAAATCCATTTTCTGCAAGCATACTAAAATTTCCCTTAACCAATTTCAAAGGAACTTGACTTTTACCACAGAGTTCAAAATTAAATTTGGATAAAAAATGGAAGAACACAGTCTTAGCTTCTAATAACGCAAAGCGAGAACCTAATAATGAAACATATATTAATATAGAAAAATATCGTTAATTTCAATATAAGTATCTAACCTATACAATTTCGTGGACCAATACCAAATGGTAAATAAGAATACGGTACGATATTAGCTTTATTTTCATCACTAAATCTTTCCGGATCAAACTTCTCGGGATTGGGGAAATACTTGGGATCTCTGTGTATTCCAAATACCGCAATCCATATTTGATCGCCTTTCTTGAAATCCAATGGTACTTCGCCAGGTTGAATAGGATCTATGGTGTAAGAATCTGTACAAATTCGATCCAATACAACAGCAATAGGCCATTTTCGTAGAGTTTCTATAATGTAAACACAATTATATTTTATCTACTCTATTATGCTATTTGGCACACCTGATAAAACCATATCCATATATTTCATGTTCATTAATACTTGATATGTTAATTTTCCGTTGCATTCTATCCATGTATCATCAATTTCTTTTTGGAGTTTTCGTTGTATATCTTCGTTTAAAGCAAGTTCGTAAGCCATATGGCACAGAACTGTTGAGAGAGTATCAAACCCACCGAGAATGAATATTAAAGCTTGTGCTGTCACATCATCGTCAGACAAATCTATGTGTGTAAATAATTTAAAATATTTAATACCTCAAGAACCTTACAAGCATTTATTTCAGATATTGATATTTATTTTACTCAATTATGTCAAATGCTTCAAATAATTAATTCATAGAACAATATTCAATTTTATTATTGTATTTCTTTGGCACTGTAATTTAAGTTAACTTAAAATTGTTAAAAATAGAAAGCCCTCCAGGAGCAAATAAAAAAGATAATCTAACGCATGGTGATGAATTATATTTACCCAGCTTAGCTTTACTTGCATCTTGTCCAATATAAGATTCTTCAGCAGTTGCAAATCCTGCACTATCTTCAACTGACGTATGAATTTCACTATGTTTTAGTTTTCCTTTTCGTGCTTCCATTAGCAAATGAATCATATCTGGCCGTATTATATGTTCTTTTTCTCGAATTTTAATATTGTCCACAATCAAATGGCGAAAGAAGTTGCACACTTTATTGCTAAAAAATTGTAACCGGAAAAATTTCATCATTTTCATACTTAAATTAGAACCAAAAAACTTGAGCGTTTTGCTTGTTGTTATTGTTGCTGCATCTTTTGCCATAACGAAAAATTCATTTTCCTGTTCTGCAAATGAATCGCATTTTATTCCAAATGCAACACTGGCTATAACATCACTTGATATTCTACATAGCATATCTCTCATTTCTAAAACTAATGGCTCGTTTGGTTTCATTATTTTGGTGAAATGGTTCACAGAAGCATTTACACAATCAGATATCATTGTGTACATTGCACGCATTTTATTTCCAGTAAAAGCAGGAGATAAAGTTGATCGCATTTGTCGCCATCTTTCTCCTAAAAATATAAATAATAGTTGTCTATATAAATAAATATAATTAAAAGTAAGTTTAGTTTCCCTGATATTCTGACAACCTAGTCAAATCCATTCCAATTTGATAACAATAAACAATAACATTATTATTCCATTTATCACTGTCATAAATCGATTCCCTAGATTTGCTTATATTTACGTGATAATAGCTTTGGCAGTTTTTGGCAGTAGAACGTTCACACACAGTCACTCACACACACATACACACCCACACCCCGACGGAATTCCGAAACCAGTCAGATTCGACTCAGAGAAGGTCAAAAATTGTATTTCCGTTAAAATTTCGAGTTTGAAAATTTTCTTGATTACTAAACTTACTTATACGTATAAGAAAGTAAAAATTGACGAATATCTCAGAGAAAAATACTAATTCCTAATTGCCCTGCTTAATATGGTTCATTAATTTAGTGGATACGATCACACGTTATTCTTATACAAGATAATTATTATTAGTATAGTTTTAGAAAAATGTACCCAAGTACCCATGCATGCTTATGCCTTTTCCATACACCATAAAGGGAAATTAAGTTAAGTAGTTGTAAAACTAGTTCTAGAGTGCATTTGGGACGTCGTAATAACTATCTACTGCCTGTTAATTCAAAACTCAATTCTTTCCAAATGGATTTTTTTAAATACCTTGTAAACTAACTAGATTTTTCCCAAAAAGTGGATCAATTTCCTCTGATATAAATTGTCTGTGATCTACGAAATGATCAAAATCTTTAATGGTTATTTGTTTAATAAGATTTATATCTCTAATCATTATCATTGGTTTTCGAAAATTATAAAGCCCAAAATATCTAAAGAAAATTATTTACATTTTATCAATATCAATTATTTGGTAAGAAATATTACCTTGCGCCTTCATGATATTTGTACATATCTTGTATCCATTCTGATAAACTTTTTTTCCTAGATAAAAATGGCCAAAAATTTCCGACAATTGGCAATGGCTTTATATGGGGTATATTTAATTTTTTCCAATGATCCATTGTTTTGAATACATTTAAATAAATAAATAACGCTGACAGCGTTATTGCAATACTTAAAAGCAGCATTACAGAATAATAGTCGCTGGATGAACGGATATGTATGCACTGCGACTGCGAGATACGAGTAGCTTATGGTACTTTGATTATATTATTATCTAAGTAGATCTCCTACTACCTACATAATTTGGGGGAAGCCAAGCTACCTTCAAGCAATTGAAATTTGTATATCCGTCATAATTTAAATTTATTTATTTTTCATGAATTTAGTTACTTATTTTGTTTGTTTGAATATGTAATTCAAATAAGTATAATTATTAAATATCACCAGTAGAAGTTTTTTTAAATTTAAAAGCAAAAATTATGGCACAGATGAATTAGTTTAAATTTTACATATGTATTTATTTACGCTTTTAATTGTTTACTTGTTTTTAATATTGTTTTGAAACATATGTAGAAGAGATAAACTAAAAATGTTAATTCATATATAGACATAAATTAGAATTGGCTCATCTAATATTCATAGATGGTTTTAAAATTATAATGAATCATAACTACAATCAAAATAACAATCTTGATTCACAACAGTTAATAAATCTTTAGATCAATGATGGGCAAATTAGTATAATTTGAAAGGATATTGTTTAACTATTCTGATATAAACTATCAATTTTATCTTGCATTATTGAATATTTAAAGTTATAAAAATATATTTACGTGTTACATAGAGAATGAACTAAGTAATTGAATGTGTGTTATTGTTTAATATTGATTATCAAAATGATTATTTATAATAAGTTTTATGGCTATCGGTTCTACTTTAAACGATCTTTAAGTAAATTAAAACATCTGTAGTGTCTTGCCTTATACATTCTTATACGTAGTACGTATATTTTGTTTAAATAGCAAAGATATTAACATTCAAATGTTGATAAAAATCTTTGCAGCACTCATTTTATATTTGACAACCGATGTCAAATCACAAATGTTTTGTGTCTATTTCGTTTTCCTCTTAATTGATAGGCATAGCGGATCTGATTTATTAAATAAAATTTTATATACCTACATAACTATTTCAAAAAAAATTAATAAATTTAAGCATTTCAGTGCACACACCCAAACGCACTTATTATTCCATAAACAATATTTTTTTAAATTCTGTAGCTAGCATAAATATTTATAAATAAGAATATTTATATTGTTGGAAATAATTATTTCTTTCGTAAATAGTAAGAATAAAGAAATTGTTTTTTTAGTACTATATTTTTCAATTTTTTAGTTAATTTAGACTAATCATTTATTGAATAATCAAAATAGTCATTACCAAAATAATAACTACAGAATAAACATTAATAGTAATATAATCATTGAAAAAAGCTACTAATTTAAAAAATTAACCTATATTTCCTGTTATTCGATGAAAACATCTGCAGTAACTTGCACTAGATTTTCTTATACGTATAGTAGTTATATCATTATTTTCTAAATTGAAATAGGTTTGTTTCATTACGTAAATTAAAAAATAACTTAGTTTATTTTTAACAAGTGTTATTCGGCACAATAAGATCGATGTAATAGCCTGAATAGTAAAAGTATTATATCAAATAGAATTATAGTATTCATTAGTAATTCTTAGAAAATTTGCTTGAATGAAATAAAATTTGCTTTTCATTTTACTGCCTTCTCTGCTTTGCGTAACGTTTTATTTTTGTGTATCCATTAGTTATTTGATGCATATCTGACAATATCGTTTCAAATTTCCACGTGATGGTAGTTATTATCTAATCATTTGTTTATTTTTGTTTTGTTTTAATTTAAAATTAATAAAAATTGTTTTTGTATCATTGTGAACCGGGGTCACCTTGTGATTTTATGATAACATTATTTACATAAAAATAAATAGTAAAACAATTCATATATTTAACGTTAAACATGATTGATGTACAAATATTTGTTTTGTTCTTAAATGTAATCCTATCCTAAGTGAATCCAACCTTACCTAATTCTTACACTGCGATTATTTTTCTGATATGCTGGCTGTTTTGTAATAGTTGAAAATATTGGTATATGTTTACGAATCCTTTTGATAAAAATAAGATAGATATTTGTAGCATTAGTTGAGGTTGTGTTAAAAGTCATAATGTTTATCAATCAAGCAGATGCATGATTGAAATAAGAATACAATATACTTTATTGGTGCATTACTTAATGATGATGGCTAACAATATAGCCTTTGAGTTCAAACATTCATCACGAACAAAAGGAAAAAGAAAAAAAGCGAGACGATACGACCGACCAAGTACTAGTACTTCTGACGGACCTAAGCAAAGAATTCAGGAAAATAAGCAAAGGACCATCAAAATAAATATGGTGACAGTCAATAAGAAATGGGAAGAAGTGATTAAAGATTTAAGAAACGAAATTGGAATCATGCAGGTTAATGAGCAAAAATGGGAATGAGAAAAGCAGAGCTAATAAACAAGGTGAATAAATAGGAAAAGAAAGAGGAAGTTAATGACAGGAGGACAAGGAAAATTAATACCATTATCACTGGTGCAGAAATAAAAGACAACCCCAAAGAAGAAATGGAAAGCATCCTAAAAAAGATGATAGGCGTAATAGTCAAAGTAAAAATTGCGTACAGCTTGGGGTTTAAGAAGAATATTCCTATATTTCTCAAAAGCTATATTTCGTTACGGAAGATTCAAGTCCGTGTAGTAAATGATCTATCGAACAGTTTCAGACAAGATAATGGTGTTCTGCAAAGGTCTATTTTAAGTGTCAGATTGCTTGCCGGTGCCTTCAACGGCGTTGTGCTGTGTATTTGTTCACCTGTACAAGGATGCTTGTACGCAGACAATTTGGAGATTTTCTACAGTTCTCACAGTCAGGCGCAGTTGAAAATAAATCGTTCATACACTTGAACGACTAAGACAGAATGCATACATTTCTGTCAATGACACTAATTTCATTTAAATCCTACTTTAACTACCATATGAAGAAACTTGTCGTTTTCTCGGGCTTCTATTCGACAAGAACTTACCTGGCGAACATATCTTGAAACTTTAAACGTAGAGTGTCATCATTCTCTAAATCTTTTGCATATTTTTCGTTCTAAATCACATAGGTATTTGAAGGAATAACTCAAATATCACTGACTGTATTATGAATTCGTGGCACTTCAGCCAATAGTAAATGTCAATAGAAAACGATATAAATCTTTTAAATTTTGATGAGGAATGAGTTTAAATTTTAATATTTTGATGTATTTGTGATTCTGTGTGCAGCCAGTCGATTTTACTCTATAGCAGCTGTTTTCGCCTCTGGCGCCCAGGGTATTTAAATGTTAGAATAATATTTCCGATTTAAAATGAACGATATTATACGATAATAATAACATTGCCCCTTGTATGTGAAGTGTCTAATCAAAACAATCAACTTCATTGGCACACATTTCCTCATTTAAATGTAAATTAACTTCAATTGGGCGATGAATTGGTCATTTTGAGTTTGTGCTTGACCTAGTGGGCAATCTGCATGTAAGCAGATGTTTTATCTCTGTAAAGAGATTACATTAGAAAACTGCGACTCATATATAATAATTTATTAGTTTATATTTTAGTAAATAAATGATAAATATTTTTTATACTTACAAATATATTTCTACGTGATGATCAGTTTCAAAAAGCATTTTTTTTTTATTATATATATGTAAATATAAAAAAATGTGTTTTTCTTTTACTGAATTTATGATAAGAAATAACAAAATATCCATATAATTTAGTAACTTAATCTGTGTGCTACGAGATCTATTTCAAGTATGGTGTGGTTATATTTAATAGTAGTGCCTTTGGCACTATTAATTTACTGGAAAGTGTTTAAGCCATTGCAATTTTGGGATAAGTTAGGTGTTCCACACCTTAAACCATTTCCACTAATTGGAAATTCAGGACCATTTTTATTTAAAAGAAAATGTTTATCCGATTGGATAAGTGATATGTATCACAGTTATGATAACAAGACAAGGTAACTTACAAACAAATGCTATTTGATTTGTACAATTCAATTATAAATTTTAAAACTGATTAGGTATTTTAAATGATTTTTTACAACCTTTTTCATTATGGAAAAATATAAACATAAACACTAGTGCATATATATAAGAAAAAAGATAATATTGTGTGGATTTATAAAAAATACAAGCATTCAATATCATATTTTTTCATAAACTTTTTAAGAAAAGCTAATCTATTAAAAAAAAACGATTTCTCAGATGCTTAAAAAATTGCTAGGTATATTTTTTTTATTTTAAATTATTTCCCGTATGTTAAATACTTGCATGAAAAATGGTTTCTACAATTAAAATTATGTCAGTAAAGTATGACCTTATCAATAAAACTAATCATAATATAATTAATATATTAAATGTCTTATTAATTTGAGATATAAACGATTGGATTCTCAGGGAATTTATCTTGTCTCTCATACGTATTTAAATATTAGATAGGAGATGTTAATTGTTTTGTAATACTACATGTATCTACTAGATACATTCTCGTTTTATATAAATATACGGTTGCAACTTGATGACGACTGGTAGCCGTTGATAGATGAGCATGAGTATAAAAAAATATCGCATTAAGTAAAAGTTTCTGAGGCAAAGGTCGGCAGTAATTAAGCATATATATATCTTGAAATATATTTAACCAGAATATTGCTTCAAATAAACTACGAATTCTAGTTTTATCACACTTCTCTAATCAAATTAGAAAAAGCAGACAAGATATTTCTAGTATAATATATTAATTAACGAAAACTCATTAAAAATAAGCAAAATCATTTCAATGATTTTTCAATTACTGATTTACTTTTCAGAAACAAATTTCTGAAAAGTAATTGAATTCTGTTTTAGGTATTTTGGAATAATTAATTTCCTAAAGCCAGCACTTATTATTAAAGATGTAAATCTTATCAAACAAATAGCTATAAAAGATTTTGATCATTTCGTTGACCATAGTCAATTCGTAACTGAAGAGATCGATCCATTGTTTGGGAAAAATTTATTCAGTTTAAGAAGTATAATTACAGTCTAATATTTTATTTTTCTATCTAGTGTATGCGTATACTATGTATGTATGTATGTTAGATGATGTGGATATACATACATACATATGTACACTACATGTTCGTATTGTAAATGCTATTGAAGTTATTGAATGAAAAGTCACTTGTCTTTCTTATATTTCCCGCATCATTGGGTAAAACATGGGGCTAAAGTGTTTCATAAGTCCAAAATTCATAATGTCTCTATCACACCGGTTGCATTTTCAATTCACCGATAAACTAATTTATAATGATGTGTTTAAAACAAGATATCTCGAGAGTCTCACCTTGTTTCATCTGAAAACAGTGATAAGACCAAGAATGAGAAAAATTAAAACTAAGTACGAGATATGAATAATAACCTAATTTCTTGTTTTTCGAATAGGTTTTTTTTTTGTTTCAGTGAAAAGTTCTATTTAATTTAAATATATGTAAGAAGAAAGAATGTCGAATGAAAGACTAACAAAAAAGATTTACGTGGGCGAGATGAATGGTGTGAGAATGCGGGGTCGTCCTCGAAATAAGTGGATAAATATGATTGAAAATTAATTGCGCGATAGACAAGTTGTAAACAGGCGAAATAGAAGAACATGTATGAAGAATCTAATGCATTTGAATGAAGCGAAATAAATTTGTATGGATAGAGTTGAATGGCGAAAGATTGTCAAGATATGATTGAATATAATAAATTGAAAAATATAATATTAAAAACAGCGATTTATATATATATATATATATATATATATATATATATATATATATATATATATATATATATATATATATATATATATATATATATATATATATATATATATATATATATATATATATATACGAGGGTGGTCTGAAAAGTTTCCGACCTAACAAAGATACAAGACATTTTTTCAGAATATTTTATTTATTTTTCAGTGCTGCTATCTTCATGTTGAGGTCGGAAACTTTTCAGACCACCCTCGTATATATACGTTACATAACATTATGCCTATTACCATCATATGGGGTGGCAGAAAACCCTTTACATTTATTCGAATCTTGACAATCTTTTGCCATTTAAAGACGAGGTAAATATTCATAAGTACCAAATTTGGTGGAGCCTACATCAATATCTTTATAGAAGAGTAAGAAAATTGAACTTGAACATACATTCAAATAAATGTGTTATTTAAATTTTTTGTAATCAAGAGGGAATTTCTATAAAGAAAATTATCAAATATTTAATTGTTCTAAATGCGAAACCAATAACTTGAACTTTTTCTACTTTACATATGGTGAACTAAACCATTAATCAACTGTCTTAATTCAAGGTAATCGATGGCGACACATGCGTTCAACCCTCTCACCTGCATTTACTGGAAGGAAAATGCGTACAATGTTCTTACTTATATCTGATTGTGCAAGTTACTTTACTGATCATTACACTAAAATTGTAGGCACAAATAAACCATTAACTATAGAAATGAAAGACTTGTTCAGTAGATTTTCTAGTGATGTTATTGCTAGTACAGCATTTGGTATAAAATGCGATTCATTATTAGAAAAGAACAATGAATTTTATACAAAAGCAAAAGGTGCAATTGATTTTACTGGGATCAAAGCATTAAAGTTTTTTGGGTGCACAATTAGTATGACATTAATGAAATTTTTACGAGTGGAAATGTTTGGCAAGCAGATGGGTCAATTCTTTCGAAATTTGATTGTAAGTACTATTAAAACTCGAGAAACAGAAGGAATTATACGGCCTGATATGATTCATTTACTTATGGAAGCACGGAAAGGTAAATTAAAGCATGATGAAATTGTTACGTCTGTCGAGGATAGTGCTGGATTTGCAACTGTTGAAGAATCATATGTTGGAAAAGATGTTCGCATGGCCAAACTGGGTAAATATGTATTCTATTTTATTTTACGAGGATACAAGTGTAAATCATGCTTAACATATAAAAAAATGTTTGAATAAATTGCTTTTTTTAAATAAGCAAAAGAAATTATTCATCATCAAATTTCTCCTGCATATTGTGACTTGAAAGTTCGGTAGTTTGATATACATATGTATCCCTATCACATTACATAAATTTATTTTAAAAATAATAATAATAATATTAAATAAATTAAAACTAGATCTATCTGATGATGACATCACGGCTCAGGCTTTGATATTTCTTGCTGGTGGTTTCGATACTATATCAACATTATTATGCCATTTAGCATATGAACTAGCATTAAACGAAGAAATTCAAAGAAAACTTCAAGTTGAAGTTAGTGAAACATGGAACCAGTGCAATGGAGAAATAACTTATGACGCAATGGTTAAAATGAAGTATATGGATATGGTGGTTTCAGGTATAATTTATATTTTAATTTTAAATGGAATCTAAATATATTATATTAAACACTTAAAATTATATACATTTACATCTCTCATTCGATTTTCATCATTTCTGATCATCTAAACACTTAAAAATATTTTGATTCAGTGTCTCAGACCCTGAGACAAGATCTTTTTCGAGGCGGGAAGGGGATCTCAATTAAATAAATTATGGTTACCAGTAAGGACTACATGTATATAAGGGACATGATCCGGGGTTAGCATGGATAATTTTATTTTTCAATCGTTCAAATGGTCTCCATCTCTTTTTATAAAATTCATAAAATAAAAACTGACTGCATTGCGATAGAACTTTGTGTGTTAAAAAGGGTTTTTACATTAATTTCTAATCCTAAATAATAAATTATCCGTCTGTCAATGGTTAACGAATATGAGAAATAGTAGTTTTATCACCATTAGTATATAATTAATTTACCAAACTGAAAATGTATTCCACAGAAACTCTAAGAAAATGGCCCCCAGCTATATTTGTGGATAGAACTTGTACTGATACATTTACCATAGAACCCGAAAATCCTGGAGAAATACCACTCACATTAAATAAAGATGATGTAGTATGGTTTCCCATCTATGCACTTCATAGAGACCCTAAATACTTTCCAAATCCAGATAAATTTGATCCAGAAAGATTCAACGAAGAAAATAAAGATAATATAGTACCGTATTCATATCTACCATTTGGTATTGGTCCACGGAATTGTATAGGTAAATTCTATTTAATACATTATACAATAAATATACCATATTTTGGAAAATAAAAGACTTTTCTGGAATTTAGTCATAAAAAAGCACGTTTAAACCGTACATTTGCTCACTTTAAGAAATAGAATGCTACTAAAGGCCTCCTACGAATAATGCTTCAAATAAGAAGATACTGTGCATGTATTTTCGATATTAATTTGCTGGTCACCCGGATTTTATCCAGAGAGAAAAGGCCGGTGCATTATTGGTCTGCATAATAAAAATTATATTTAAGTCTAATGACTAAATCCCAAATAATTTCATACTATAATTAATACACCAGTTAGAAGTTTGATTTTTATCTTATTTTTGTTACAGGTTCACGTTTTGCATTATTAGAAGCAAAAGTTATGTTTTTTCATTTTCTAACAAAATTTAATTTCGTAATATGTGAGAAAAGTCAGGTCCCATTGCGACTAAAAAAATTAGATTTTAACTTGAGTTCTGAAAGAGGATATTGGTTAGGATTGGAATTAAGAAAAGATATTTAATTTTTTTAGTAAAAGATAAGTAGTATAATATTTATCATAATACTTCTGCTTTGAAAAGAGATATTCCTTGTTTATTTGAATTATACAAATAAGAATAGCTTGTAAAATATGTGCTTAGCGTTTATTATTTGAATAAATATAACTTACAATTGCTTAATAGATAAAAATGTTATTTGCTATTATGTAAATAAATTTATTGCAGTTTCTACATACTACAGCCTGATCTATTAAAAATTGATTATGAAATGCACACTTTACTCATTTTTATTTTAGCAAGTGATTATTATTTTAGTAAGTGATTAATAATTAATATGTTATCATAATATAAATTATTACGCATTTCTTGTAATAATTACATTATATCTGTTTACATCTAAAATGATTTGTTATTGTTATTATATAATTATATTGTTATTATATAAGCTGTCAAAAATCGTGCAATAATAGTATCTTTGAATTATAGTTATACAGCATAAAATTATAATTAATCAATTTATTTTATAACCTTGAAAAAATAAACATATTGTTAACACTTTAGTTCAACAGTTTTGTTTCTCTTAGTTGTAGGCCCAGCCAAAAGCCTTTCTCTGACTGTATATTAAAATTCGATTTAGACAAGCGAAGTGGAATTTGTGTTTCTTTGATTACGACCAAATTAAATTTAGCTAGCAGGTGGACGAAAAATGCCTTCGCCTCTAACAGAGCAAATCGTGAACCTAATAATAAAAAAATATTAAATCAAAACATGATTATAAACTGAAAATGATTTAGATATTTAAGACGCCTTTCGTCATTTATTTAAGCGTGAATTTAGATATGAGAATAAAAATGTCTTACAATGTATGATAAACATTTTTTGTAATTGGATTTTTTACTATCGAAAAAAAGAGAGAGAGAGCGCGCGCTCTCTAGCCAAATCTGTTGGAACTATAATCATGAAAGTTAAGATTTGTATATGGTTCGCAAGAAAACCTACTATTTCTGAAAAGAATATTCAAAACAGGAATGCCGGAAATGCTTTTTTGCGGTTTCTGCAATATCTCAAAAAAATATAAAGATATTGTTATTTTGCACAACTTTCATTCGAAAAGTTTTATCAAAAAGTATACCAAATACAATAAAATTACTGCTGAAACTATCTTAATAATTTTGATTACCTATGCAATTTCTTGGTCCAACTCCAAATGGAAGAAACGATAGTGGTGTAATGTTATGTTTATTTTCATCACTAAATCGTTCCGGGTTGAATCTATCAGGATCTGGGAAGTAATTTGGATCCCTATGCATTGCATAAGTTGCTACCCATACAACCATATCTTTCTCCAACGTTAACGGGACTTCGTCTGGCTCTACTGGGTCAATTGTATATGATTTTGAGCAAACTCTATCAATTCCAACAATAGCCGGCCATTTCCTTAATGTTTCTAAAATATAAGTATGATGTAATATTAATACATTTATAAAAGTTAATTACATACCACTTACAACCATGTCTAAATATTTCATTTTAAGTAGAGTTTCATAATTTACTTTCCCATTACATGCTTTCATTGTAATATCTATTTCATCTTGAAGTTTTTTCTGTACATCTTCATTTACAGCCAATTCGTGAGACATAAATGATAACAATTGCGAACTTGTTTCAAATCCAGCAACAAAAAATAATAGTGCCTGGGCTGTAAAATCATCACTTGTCCAATCTTTGAATGAAATGATAATAAGGAATATTATTTGATCATAAATAATAATTCAGAATTAAAAATTCTATAATTAATGGAGAATATGTTCACCTATCAAGAACTTAGTTTTTGTAGTTTTATATAAACAAAAACAATAATAGTAGTAAGATAATTGATTTCTGTTAGGAAAATATACTCTTCGAAATGATAAGACACAATTTAATCGTAGAGTTACTAACCATGTGTTTTATTTCTAGCATTAGTACCAATTTGGGACTCTTCTACTGTTGCGAAGCCAGTATCCGTATTTGCAGCAGATTCCTCATGTTTAAGTCTACCTTTTTGAGCTTCCATTAACAAATGAATCATGTCTGGGCGGATAATCCCCTCCTTTTCTCTGATTTGCATTGTAGATTTTATCAAGTTGCGGAAGAAATTGGTTTGCTTGTCACTGAATAATTTTAGATTCAACAATTTCGCTAATAAAGGACTAAACATAAATCCAAAAATTTTAAGTCCCCTGACACCATCAAATGATGAAATTTCTTTTCCCATCATATAAAATTCGTTAGTTTTATCTTCTAAAGAATCACACTTGATGCCAAAAGCACAAGTTGCAATAACATCGTTCGAATATCTTGTACATATATCTTTCATTTCTACTGTTATAGGTTGAGTTCCTTTGGCGGATTTTTCAAAATATTTTGCTGTCTGTTCAGCACATTCAATTATTAACGTGAACATTGACCGCATTTTGCTAGTAGTAAAAGCAGGAGATAATGTAGCACGCATATTTCGCCATCTATCACCTGAAAATAGATTATATTTCAAATTTATTTTATGCGTAGTATATGTGTAAAAGAATTGGTATCAAAGTCATAATAAATAACACAAATAGCTACATATAACCAATTTTAATGTCCTGCTATTAACATTACGAACTGACAAAGTTTTATGCATATAGAACTTAATATGAATTATTGATAAATATGAAAATCTGAACATCTAAAATAAATATTTTTGCTATTTTACCAATTTTGCAAACATGAATATGTAAAATGAAGCAAAAACTTATTTTGATAATTTTCAAATACTTCTATAGATTATTATAATTATATTTTGCGTTGATAAAAAAAAACCATTTTCATTTTCAATCAAAACAAGTTTTCACTCCTACTCTTTTTATCTAACTGTTAATGCTAAATATATTTGTATATAATCATCGACAGAATTAAATTTTAGGCTATTTTGTATTACATAAACTTATATTTGGTCAATTCTAATCTCTCTGTCTATTATTGTTGAGCGTGTTGTGTCATTTCTTGTTTGTAATATTAATATAAGAAAGGTAACACCGCGATTGTAATTTTTTCTTCAGAATTAGACAACTTGCCCGACGATAGTTGATAAAATATTAGTTATGATTTTTTGTTAAGTATATTATTCTTTTATCACATTTGCTGCAAACTGAGACGAGGTTAATATTATATCGTATCGTTTACTGCACATATTAGAAATATTACGACTACTGAGTCCTGTTATAAAAATTTCTGATTGTTTATCAAAAGTTTAGGAAACTTATTTTACCTCGTAAAAGAAACAGGCTCCTTCCAAATAAAGGTTCAGCATCAGGCGGAATAATTAACTGCCGTTCAACAAACGTATCAAAATCCTTAATATATATTTTTTTGATGAGTTCAATATCTCGTATAAGCAAGGCAGGCTTCGTAAACATGTATGTGCCTACATATCTAAAATAAAAATTGGTTTATTATTAATGCCATAACAAAACTGCATGTAGTTTGCGTCCATCTACATAATTCGCAGTTAAAAAAAAAATTACTTCCAATATCGTTTAAGATTACTATTTGTTAATTAATCATTGAAATAGAGATGGGGTTTGATGTAATACCTATATTTTCCTATTTAAAATATATTTCCATGATAACTATATGCGATTAATAAATGATTTTTTTTTATGGAAATTGGCATGAAGTTATGTATGTATGTATGTATAAGATCCATTCACGACACATTCTTTCAAAATGCACCATAAACTCTCGCGTACTACATTATCATACGCCTTTTTCAGATCGAGAAAGCCACAAAATAACTTTTTATTATATATATTGTGAAGAGTAAAATGATGATAAACGCTTAAGATCAGCTTTCTTTATTTTCTTCTACTTAACGCACACGTCTGTTCACATACGATGATCCAGACACAATACATTATAACTTGTCCTACGTAATAATCGATCTACCGAACCAATATAATATTAGATAATCACTGGCAGTACAGGTTTGCCCGATTCGGTGTACACATTCCGCCACAACGGTGGAAGGGGTTCGGCCCCTCCCCGGCGATACATATAATAAATCGTACTCACATAGTTTTGGTAGCTTTATCAGGGTCATATTTACGATACTTACAGGGGTGCGTTGCACCCTCACCTACTGCCGGTCATCAAGGCTTCGCCAAGCATCTGGTTATCATAATACAGTTTTGCATGCAACCTCGGCTAATCCTACCTGGGCAGTAGCCCACAGCCGATGCAATCTTGTCCTTTGATACCTTGGCTCTTTAGAGTCATTACCTGCAACTCCACATAAATTAGACATAATGACTAATCTGTTATGATTGGGTCCATCTAGCACCAGTTCGCCCCAAATCGATGCAGCCCTGAGGCTAAACGTTTCTTAAATCACAGTGCAATTAAGCCAATCTGCATCCCCGATAACCGGTGCGTGTCCCCACCCGCCGGCGGTTCTACGCACGCGGATCTCAGACAGGATTTCGTAGTAGCAGTTCACCGAAGACTAAAGCATAGCTTTATTCTCTACTGGGGCTCCGTGGCCAACGGCAGCCCCAGAGAAGCAGCTGCAGGGTTGATCAGACCCATGCCACACGGCCAGTAGCAACTGTCAGCAACGACAGTTGACCGACCGCAGAGTCAACTGACCCATCCGGAACGCATCCTTGCGGACGCGTTCCTTGGGCACTCCGAAGAGACCCCGCAGTATGGGACGTCTCCCATACTGAAATGCGCTTGAAGAGAACATTAATTAGCATATAAATAACATACATAGTTGCATATACAAATCGATGGTGCACCATAATACCATAAATATACATAACACATACAGAATGTATAGGGTTCACGAACCCAGAATTAGGGCCCTACGGTATAGTTGTCGTTGGGCGCCGATGCCCATACTGCCTCTGAAACAAAGCTGCTATTTTGCGATGAGTTACTATTCATAATCGATCTATTCTCTAAGGCTACAAAACCATGACTGACAGCGTGTCTGTGTATCTATTATTCCGACACATTCGTAATACTCAATAATAATTCGTTTCTCTTTTGTAACACCAGCACCATTTATTATTTTAAACGAATATTACAACACACATTTAATTATTCTGGCAATAAATATATATATATATATATATATATATATATATATATATATATATATATATATATATATATATATATATACATACATAACTTCCCCCCAATTATTGCTCCTCAGTCGTTAAATATCATATTTCATCTATTATAAAAAATATAAACATTGCACTTGACTCGATAAATAACATTTTAAAACCTATGATTATAATCGTAAAATACACCAATAGTTTCTAGATTACACCTGAATCAGCATATAATGAAGGATGAAACAACGAAAAACAGCTAGAGAGGTCTGATTGCAATTTTGCCCTCTTAAGAGCACTCAGCCCTGTCTACACCTAAAAGTCAAGTTAAATTCTAGTATGCTCTTTCCAGAAAATATAATTAGGTACTATTGTTAATATTATTTAATATGTAAGATAATAAAAGTTTTCACGATTTTGTTTTACATTTAATGCGACGAGATGGTAACTAAGACCTTGCAGCTTGACAGTGATTATTTTTATACATTTAATATACATATTTGATATAACAAACCTTGAATTATGTTTATTATAAGTATCTTGAACCCAGTCAGCGCTAGTTTTAATTTGCAATAATGTTTCTAGCATACCTCCTACAATTGGCCATGGTTTAATATACTTTATATTTCTTTTTCTCCAATATAAACACGGTATGTATAATTTAATATATCCAAATATGAAACACAGTAAACTTGCTATTATCCACAAATACATGTTTGTATAGTTCTAACTTATACTTGTTAGTTGTTAACATTTATTAATAAAGATGAGTATAATTATGCCAATACAAAAATAAATGAAGTGTATGCAGTATACCTGCGACGCACTATATTTCTACTATGTGTATATTTCTACAGTGTCGTTTAGAAACTGGAGACTGGAGCTATATAAATGTTTGCCAACCAGAAACAGTCATCTGCTAATCGTGACCTTGTAGTACCAATAATGTGAGACTAAACGCCACCAATTTTGGTTTTGGATACTAATCGCTGAATTTGTGTGCTGCGAAACCGGAAAACGAATGCTAAACTGAGTTAACTGGAGTTAACACACACAATCGAGTATTGGTCAGTTGTTATTGGTGCTTGAATATGTTTACATTATTTATAAGTAATAATAAAACGGGAAAGCAGTCATATGTATAAAATATTTAATTTATTAATCTCGACATTTCGAAGAAACATTCGTCTTCCTTAGGAGGTTCATTGGTCATACGATAAATATACAAATAGTGAAAACAATGCTGCGTAATTTTGAAAATACACAATTACATGTAATAGTTCAAGAATATTAAAATTAAAACCATATTCTACATTAAAACACTACACTATAATTGTAAGCTTATATATCACAGCAAATTCAATTCAGACACTTAAACAAAAATGCTGCTTTCCCGTTTTATTATTCCTAACTCCACTTCAGTCAAAAAATGATTTATAAGGTTGAAACGAATTCTCATTTTAATAATATTTAGTTCATTTGTTATAAAAAACATACATGCATACATACATACATAAATTCATACCTATTCCCATCATATGGTGTGGCAGAAAACCCTTAACATCCATTCGCATCTTGGCAATCTTTCGCCATTCTACTCTATCCTTACAAACTTATTTTGCTTCATTCAAATTCATTAAGTTCTTCATACATGCTTTTCTATTCCGCTTGCTCACAACTTTTATTTCACCCAACTCATTCTCAATCATATTTATCCACTTATTGCGAAGATGCCCCCCATTCTCACACTATTCATCTCGCCCACATAAATCTTATTCGTTAAATTTTCATTCGATATTTTTTCAACATGACCATACCACTTCATTTAACTCTCACCTTTTCTGCGTACGAAATTTTCCACAATATCGCTCTGCTCATACACCCACGTATTTCTCTTTCTGTCTCTCTTTCATACACCACAAATACTGCGCTTTTTATGCTTGGTTTGTCAAACTCAACATTCACTTCCATACATCAATGATGGCACAAGTACAACATTGTACCCGTATAACTTTGCATCCTTAGAAATGATGAAATGTCTTGCAAACCTTCCTAAAGCCCCTAAAATCTTACAACCAACTTTTCTCTCAATCTCGCAATCGTACTTTCCATTGCTAGAGAATAAACACCCTAAATAAACAAACTGCCTAACTTGCCTAAATTCAGTTCAAGATTCATATCCTTTCCTATTTCACTTATATTCTGTATCTTTCTACTCAGTTGCTTTTCTGAAGATTTAATATTACAAGCTTAGCAATAGGACGATAGATTATGCAAGAGCTAAATAAATGTTGCTTCTGATGCCAATAATGCATTAGTTTTGCTATATTCGCAAAGAAATGTGAAATTTCATTACCCCATCATACATATATAAATATCACACTTGGCAAATGGAAATTAACAGCATTACAATAGATTCTATTATTCTATCATGAAAATAAAAACACTAGCAAGTATTTGAAATTTTATATTTCAGTAAAACAATAAAGAGAATTTTATGTAAATTAATACAATTAGTATTGTATATAACAGTTTAGTAAAATGTTCGTTGCCTATTTATTTCTTGGCTTGAGGCCTAACCAAAATCCTTTTTCTGCATTCATATTGAAACTAGACTTTGACAATTTCAATGGTATTTGAGTCTTATTGGTGACAACAATATCAAACTTTGAAAGAAGATACAGGAATATTACTTTAGCCTCCATAAGAGCGAAACGTGAACCTAAAAGAAATATAAAATTGATATAAATATTTAGATGCATGGCTCGGCTCAGATAAGTAAATGCGATTGAGCGCTATACATAAATTATTATTAGATATATAAATATATGTAAGTAAATCCTTTTAATGGCATATGCACAATATATTTATTTTAAAATTAATTTCAAATCAATTTATAACTTCTTAATACTGCTTTAATATAACCTAAATACAATTTGTATTTAAAAAAAATGACATTGACTTTAATAATCAAATATTACATAATAATTATGATGAAATTCGTTATTAACTATGTATGTAATTTGATCTAGCATTTTTTTAAGTAGTTATTAACGTGAATATTTTTATATTTCTTGAACTATAATTAATAGATAAAGTGTTGTTTTTGTTTACAGTGATAACAGCAAATAAATTAGATATAATAATTGCAAGTCATACCTATACAATTTCTCGGTCCCAATCCAAATGGTATAAATGTCATTGGTTTTATATTATCTTTGTTTTCGTCACTAAATCGTTCCGGATCAAATTTCTCTGGATTTGGGAAATGCTCTGGATCTCTGTGAATTGCATAAATTGGCACCCAGACTAAATCATTTTTGTAAATTGTTAGCGGTTCTTCGTTGCGTTCGCTTGGTTGAATTGTATATGTTTTGGTGCACAAGCGATCCGTTATTGCAGATGGAGGCCATTTTCTTAAAGATTCTAAAATAGTTTTTAAAAATAACAAGTAACTTACATAGCTGGGTAAAAAAAGAGTTTATGAACGACATTTATGTTGCTCTAAAACGCACAAAATATTGAGGTAAACGAAGTTTGTTATTATTTTTCTTAGCCTGCCTTTAATAAATTTAGAAACATTTTTCTTTTGACATAGGCAATAAAAGTATCGTAAAGGATCAAATTCTTAAAATTTCAAATACATAGGATTGAATTATAAATGTAGCAAATTCTAAAGATAATAATAGTAAATATTGAAAAGATTGATGAATCTACTATTGGACCAGTATGACTTAATAAAGTGACGTACAATTATGTTTGTCATACGACTAAAGTTAAATTTATTATTATTATGCAAATTGAACACGAACAAAGTAGTTTTACTGGGAGGAGATTAGAGATTAGAAGATTCCAGCACGAGAAATAAATAAAGGAAAAATAAACGGAAAACATTACGAAGCAAACGGATACTCAAAGTAAGAAATATGTATATTCAGTTTGCAAAAGTTTAGAGCAACAGTTTAGAAGAATTGTTGTTTTTCAAAAACTGGTATGTAGATAAATTTTTATTCGATTTTGATATGATGTCACCCAATGCATCAATTTTATTCTATTCCCTAAAAATACTTACCACTTACAACCATATCCATATATTTCATTTTGGCTATTGCGTCATACGTTATTTTCTTATTACAATTTTCTATAGTTTCATCAACTTCCTTTCGTAGTCTATCTTGAATATCTGTGTTCAAAGCTAATTCATTTGCCATATAACACAATAACGTAGAAATTGTATCAAAGCCAGCAATGAAAAATAATACAGCTTGAGCAGTAATATCATCGTCTGTCAAATCTAAGAATAAAGTAAAATTTTAATAAATTATTTAATAACTTTACTTGTGTATTTAAACTTTATACCAAATTCTTCAGTATTTCCTTGTCCAACTTGTGATTCTTCGACTGTAGCGTAACCAGCGTCTTCATCTCTGTTCTTTACGGTTTCCTCATACTTAAGTTTACCTTTGCGAGCTTCCATCAATAAATGTATCATATCTGGACGAATAATGCCTTGTTGTTCACGTGTAGCGATTGTACCCATCACCAAATTTCGGAAAAAATTAGTACAGACATTGTCGATTAACTTAACCGAAAATAATTTCATCAACATTGGACTTAAGGTATATCCGAAAAATTTCAACCCTCTGATACCACTAAAGTTGGTTGATCGTACGCCCATTTCGTAGAATTCATTATCTCTGTTCTTTAAAGAATCACATTTGATGCCGAATGCTGTTGTTGCAATTACATCATTTGCAAATCTAGTAAATATATCTTTCATCTCAACATCTAGTTGTTTATTTCCATTAGATTCTAGCAAGAAAAAATTTGTGAATTGATCAGCACTCTCTGATATTAAAACAAACATTGCTTTCATTTTACTGCTTGTAAATGCTGGCGATAATGTTGAACGCATGTATCTCCATTTTTGACCTTTACAAAAAAAAAGACAATGACGATACAATAATTTTAGGTGAAAATTTTTTAGTACCTATATAGTAAAGATTATAATGGCAGTTCAAATTAATAACGATTTTTTTTTGCTTTTTTTGTTTTAATTTAATTGAATCATAAAACAATATGCGTGTGCAGCACAATTAAATTTTAATTATATTTTGTTTTTTCTAAATTTTAGTATCTGCAACAATATATATATTTTTTTAACAAAAATATTGTTTCAGTTACTAAAAATTCGTTGCCGCAAAAAAAAGTAATTCATTTGCTATGGCTTTTTGGCAATGAATTGGTACCTTTGAGTGAGAACAGATTCTTGCCAAATAAAGGATCAATTTCCTCTGATATAAATGATCTATGATCCAGGAAATTATCGAAATCTTTTACGGCGATTTGTTTTAATAAATCAATATCTTTTATCAATAATGTTGGTATTAAAAATTGATAAAATCCGTAATATCTAAAAATAAATAAATTAGAATAATTACGTTCAAACTAATATAAATATATTTTATAACTCACCTTGATTTACTTTTGTCATACAGATATTTGATATAATCTGGAAAAGTTGTTAAACGGCAAGTAATTCGTGCCATATTACCGAAAATCGGTAATGGTTTTTCATGCGGTACATTTTTGTCTTTCCAATGTTGATGGGGTTTTAATACCCTAACATAGAATATGATTGCACTAGCAACAAAAAATAGCCACCACAACATCGTGTCACTAACAAAACAAATTCCTACGCTTAATTTTAACTAAGAGAATACAATTACTATATGTTTAAGTGTTAACCATATGAAGAGTAAAGTGTGACTGAGATAATTTATATTGGTGCGAGGTTTCTAAATGAAAATAACCTTCACAGATTATTATTTTTATTAAAACGAATGAATTTTATCATACATTCATATAGAATGTGTATTTTCTTAGATGATATCTGTAATATCTTCATGTAAAAATTGTTTTTTTTTTTATATGAGCTGTATTGTTATCATATTAATTTTAGAATGTAATTGATTTGTTATTATTTTATCTATAAGTATGTTCTCGGCTCGTATGATAAACATCGTTGAAAAGGTTACAATCCTTTTTTTGTAAATTTAATACTGTTTATAAACTATTAATACATTAATCAGAAATCAAAACAAATTTTAAATTCTCTAGAACTGAATTTAAATAAGCATCTTTATCTGTACCCTCGACTTTTATGGCTCTAAGTAAACATGAATCCGTATTAGTAATAAATCTAAACATATTTTAAGTTCTCTAGTTGAAGTTTTCACTGAATTTATATACGCATCTTTATCTTTACTCTCGACCTTACTATAATTAAAAGGTCACATATATAATATTTATTTCAGTTTTCTTTATTAATTATTAACTAAGAACTTTTATATCTCTAATTAAACTACTAAATATTAATCAGTATTAATCATAATTCAAATCGTTTTAAGTTCTCTAATTAAATCTTTGACTCAATTTAAATACGCTTCTTTATCTTTATCTTCGACTTTTCCATTATTAACAGTACCAAATCATAATATTGATTTCAGTTATCTTTATTAAATACAAACTTTTATGACTCTAGTTAACAATGTATGATTTTGTAATGTTTTTTTTTTCAAAACTCTAAATAGCCCTCAATTCTTTCAGAAAATGGAGCATGTAATAATAGTTATAATACGGCAATGCATGAGCTGGCATAGTAAAATTTAAAAAAAAACCTTGACCGTAATTAAAATATGTTTTTGTAGCTTAAAAGTAATATAGTCTACAATTAATTTTCGTAAAAATACTTTAGAAATTAAAACAAAATGTTAGTCACAAACGTAATATTGTGCTAAGGCGTGCTAAGGTTAAGAAAGGACGCCTTTGTGGTATGTAACCCTTTGTCAAATATGAATATAGGGTTACATATCCATAATTAAATAAAGTAATGCCGCTGGCGTCATCTATTGCCAGTCGTCTTTAACTAGCCCGTTCTGTAAGTTTATATCAGAATCAGGTAAAACTAGGTTAAAGAATTATAATCACAAAGAATAGGTGAAGCATTTAATATATTTTCATTTATACAACTAAAAACGTACATTGATAATATTTTAAATATGTGAGGAATATTACATTCGATGGCGGCACACGAAAATGAAGCATTAAGTGGTCGCCAACAGTTTGTTGAAGAAATTGACTACAATGAAATAACACGTATACGGGTACATAACGACCGAATAAACAATTATAGTTCCTTAATCTTGAAACGATTATTTAGATTGTAGGAAAAGGAACATTTGGCGTGGTGTGGAAAGGTAAATGGCGTAATATTGATGTTGCTGTCAAAAATATTGATACAGAATCTGAGCGGAAAGCTTTCGCTGTAGAAGTTCGACAATTATCTCGTGTCTCTCATCCTAATATTGTTAAACTGTATGGAGCATGCACAAGGGCACCAAACGTTTGTTTGGTTATGGAATATGCTGAGGGTGGGTCCCTGTATAATGTGTTACACGGGAGAAACAAACCTAAATATACAGCTGCACATGCAATATCCTGGGCTTTGCAGTGCGCACAGGTAAATTTTATTCAATCGCTTATACATTATTATAAATACGGTTAGATTAGATGCAGTGCTCTGCATAATTATAAACGTAAATTAAATTGTATCTGATAACGATATTTAATTTGATATTAAAATGTATTTGATACCTAAAATTTTAAGATAAAAATTCAAGCATAACTTTATGTTGAGACAGAGACTTGCTTATTTGTTGTTGAAAATAGGTTATTTGTTTCTTATAAATGTATGATTAACTTTTGAGAACTTGTAACTTTACAGAATACCTATGTGATTTGGAATAAATCATATCTCGACTGTTATAGTTATATAGTACATCGATTTATATAATTTTATTTATTCCCTAAAAGATTCTGTTTTTATAAAAATATCCGTAAACTTGACTCGGATTTATTATTATTTATCTTTATATTCTGATAGGGTGTCGCATACTTACATGCCATGAAACCAAAAGCATTAATCCACCGTGATTTGAAACCTCCGAATTTGTTACTTGTTTTGGGCGGTACAGTACTTAAAATATGTGATTTTGGTACGGCAGCCGATAAAAATACTTACATGACCAATAACAAAGGTTCAGCAGCATGGATGGCTCCAGAGGTAAGTTAAAAAAAAAAACTAAATCTGAATCAATTTTATTCCGTACTACTTACGTAGGTATTTGAAAGTTCATCTTATACCGAAAAATGCGACGTATTTAGTTGGGGAATCATACTTTGGGAAGTGCTATCACGTAAGAAACCATTTGAGGAGATTGGCGGTTCTGCTTTTCGTATTCTTTGGGCCGTACACAAAGGGCAGAGACCTCCGTTGTTGGAAGGATGTCCTCCAGCCATCGAAAAGCTTATGACTGCTTGTTGGGATCACAATCCATCTTTTCGACCTAATATGCAAGAGGTAAAATAATATTAGTTATCACCTCTATATATATATATATATATATATATATATATATATATATATATAATATATATATATATTTATATGTATATATTATATATATATATATATATATATATATATATATATAAAGTATTGTAACTTGAATAAATAAAACATAAACTAACTTACATTCATTTGTTTGTAGGTGGTTGAAATAATGACAGATCTGATCAACTACTTTCCTGGTGGCGATGAACCCGTTGAATACACCCCAGATGATAATGAAGAAGATAGCGAATTGGATGATGATGGAGAAATAGAACACACGGGTTCGGATGATTTAGATTCTGCAAGTCATCACTATAGTTCTGGAAGTATTAGTAGCATGCAAAATACTATCAATCTGCCACAACCAACTTCGGATATGATGACACCATTACAATTACACGTTGAACCGGTAATTTTACTACTGATTCATTGTTTGTTTATACTTTTAACACTAGATTCTTTGTCTCTTGATTAGAATGCCTGGGATTTAGATGCTGATAGCTGTGATATGGAAATACGAACAATGGCAGGATTTGATAAAATGATGCCTAAACAAGGTAATATTTATTTGTTATTAAACTAATTTGTAACCAATACTACTATGAAAGACTACAATGGTATAAAGGTGTTGTTTACAGTACTAATACTGATATGGTTATTTACGGATTCAGGAAATTAACAGTGCTTTGACGTTAGATCATTTTCAAATGAATTAGTTCCGCCTTAAATGAAAATTTACCCAAAAAATTACTATTATAATATTTATGTTATAATATATATATTGTTTATTTTTTACTAACCTTGGTCGATATATATGTACATACGTCCAGTTCAAGCAATTTTTACGTAAAATATAAGTTCAAACACAGATCAGCACTGTCACTTTTTTGTAGTTTTAAACTGGATACTTTTCTCGGAGGTATCACTATTATTAACTATAAAATTTCCAAGAAACGCCACTCACTCTGTTTTTTTACTATACAATCGTTTATCTTACAACTTATCTTTTTAATACTACAAAGCATTGCGCGAGTTATTCTCTTAAATTTTAATCTGTGACTAATTCATCTGTAGATTATTCAGTGAATTTATGCAACATGCATGTTGTTTAGAATGTGATATTTGAGGGAATTTTATGGATTATACTCAAAGAGCCATATGCTTGTTTATATATATATATATATATATATATATATATATAGTATATATATATATATATATATATATATATATATATATATATATATATATATATATATATATATATATATATACATATATACATATATATATATATATATATAATATATATATATATATATATATATATATATATATATATATATATATATATATATATATATATATATATATATATATATATATATATATATATCATCGTTGGTCTTACGACAATACGTAAATAAATTAAAATCGATAGTGATGATTCAATTCATCCTGTTATAAATACTACCTTAATTCAAAATGATATATTTGACATGGCTTTCCCAAAATTCGTGGGTCTGGGTCATTCTTAATCTTACATATTAGTACAAATTATAAATATATTAAATTTATTAAGTAAGACTTAAATCGTTTTCGTTTTCCAGTCACTAATTCCGGTATATAATTAAAAAATTCCCGTGAACTATAAAATATATTTAAATGATCAGCATTTCATGATCAGTTTTTTAAATAAATATAGTCTTTTAAATTGCTATTTCGTCCATATTCTGCGAATTATTGCAATTGCTGTTTACGAAGTCGAAGTGCTATGTAGGTGTTTTTGGCAGGGTTGTTTTGTTATCAAGCAATGCAGTTCAATTAAACGCATTTCTAATTACTGCTTGTTTCAAAACAGTGATTAAAAAATAAACTGGTGATGTCACTTTTGGTGCAAGTAAGACAACATACAAATGTTTTTACCAACTAAATCCATTTCTCTATTCTGTTTTGCTACGGTAGTTTATTGTGCGCATTTTCAAAAATAAGTTAAGGAACGCACATTTATCTTTTCCAAATATTCAATAGTAATGCGTAAGTTTTTGGTTTTGCAAATACACTAGTTAGTTTCATAATAAACACTGTATTTAATTTGCATTGTTCTTTAAAAAACTTAAATTAAATATCGTAAAATAAGGTGAATAATAAATGGTGAAGTGAATCTTTATAAACTTATAATATAATTAGCGAAATTTTATTTATTTAAGATTTTAATCATAAATTTATTTTGATTTGATCCTAAAAAATAATTGAATATATTTAAAAATGAATTAATTTTACATTTTTGTCAAACTTATGTTTTAATTCACTGAATTTTACACAAACACTCTTCATTACCGCATTATGTTTTCACTTAACTTTTTTTCTGAATTTAATATCGTATATGATGATTAGGTAAGATGTGAACAAATAGTAAGAAGTCAAATGTATGCTACTTTAATATCAAAATTTAATTAAAAAAGAAACTATAATGAACATGTCGCCGTATAATTTATATGCACTCCTTATTCATAATTGCTATAGATACAACAATTGCTTCTTTCCAATTAACTATAACACAACAGAAATTATAAATGTTTAAAGATATTTTTAAAATTCTAAATAAATTAAATATTTAATTAACAAGACTTTTCTTACTGTGAACAAAATTAAATGATTTTATTCGGTAGCGTTTTACTTTCACTTCTACCGGGTTGTGTGTGAAACAGATGTTTGGGATTCAAAAACAAAATTCAAAAACAAATCACTAGTAATCCAGTATGTTGTGTGTTGCGGCAAATGACTGACTCATTGTGCCGCTTCCTTGTCCAGTTTCCCAAAATACAGAACAGAAATACTTTATAGCCATGCTTAGTGACTCATATTCACCGACGATCGTTGTTTTCTTTTTTCTTTCGGGTCTCCTGAAAAAAGACGAATTTGTTTTGTTTGTGTGACCTCGCCGAAATTTTCCGTCGTAAAATTTGTTCAAAATTTCGTATTGTCAGATAATTTTTTATTGCTTCTGTCTGGTCAGGAGAAGTGTATTTTAATAAATAATGCCCTGCGGTAAAGATGTTATAATTTACAAAAAGCTTTTCTATATTCACTTTTTTCATTTTAATGATTTTAATTCCAACCGGCTAACTAAGCACATTTATATCTTCTCTTTCTTAGATTTACCTTTAGGGTTATCTAAAAACGTTACTTTTGCGTAATAAAAAGGATAGAAAATAAATGATATATTTTTAAATATTAATTGCATTTTTAGATTGTCATACTTTATTTCTGATTTCACTATAGAACAAAGAAATTATTAAAATTATATTGTTTCATGAATTAATATTGCATCTGCTAATTATAGCCATGAATAATAGCTTCTTTAAAAAAAATGTTTTTCGTCATACTTTGCGAAAAATGGAATGTGCTCTTCATAATTTATTTGAAAATAAAGTCCAGTGCAAATGTGTTTTTCATTAAAATTGTGAGATATATAGATTAAATTTTATTTAGGATTTAATTTATGCTTATTTTAACTAATCATTGATTAATTAACATATATATGTAAATCTTATATCGTTAAATGCACCAAGGATAGGTTGTTGAACTCTTCTTTAACTTATTATTCATAGAAAAGTGCTTTTCTTGCCAGCACAATTATTTTTAAGTTTGGTTCCTGACTGGAACGGTACCTATAGCTTTTGTTTTAATTATTATGAATATTTTTGATGATATTAGTATTAATGATTTAGTATTTCGCTAAATCAAAACACACAATGTCAGCTCCTCGATAAAAAATTATAATTTGTATGATTCAAGAAATACTTTGCAAATTATTCCTAATATGCATAGCACTCACATATCAGTCGCTTCTATAAATATAATGAGTTAGAGATGTAACATGGGCATGTTACAGTTTCGTTTTCTGGGAATTTTTGTTTTTGCATTAAATTCAAATCAATCAACATAATTTTCGTTGTAATTGCATGGATGCATATTGCATACATTGAACGCCTTTTGACAATGTTGTGTGTAATATAATAACCAAACCAATCGTAGTAATTTTAATTTAAGTATTAATATGTTTGTGCTACCCTGCCCAAACCAAATAGGGTTGCAGATTGCACTTTTACTTAAACGGATTAAAAATACAAGTTTCTTCTTATAAACATTTGATATCATGATTATATGCCCTTACATATGAAGCACTCTTGGGTTTTCGCATTGCAGAAATTAAAATTTTGCATACTTATGCTATTATTATGAAGCGAATGGGATTTATTTTGTACCTCGTTGCTATTATAATAAATCCATAGAGAAATATTGTTATAGAAATTTGTCTCATGTGTGAGTGTGATATATATATAATATATATATATATATATATATATATATATATATATATATATATATATATATATATATATATATATATATATATATATATATATATATATATATATATATATATTTATATATATATATATATATATATATATATATATATATATATATTTATATATATATATTTGTACATTTGTATCTAGAGCATCTTTAATTTGAGTTAATTAGTTGCAACTTGGGTGTTGATGTTCTTGTATTTATAGAGGTGTTTCACATTGCACTGTCTTGTGATCATGGTGACTCATTTGTGCAAGTAACTCTTATTTCTTAATTTTGCGTTGCAAGAAAGGGAGCCATTCTCAAAAAATATTTGCCTGTTTGCTATTTTGCACCTGTCATCAATCCAACATATTACACATGTTAGATATACTGTTGTGTAAAGTGTGCATACTATATAGATACTTTTTAGCATTTCGGTTGCTCACCTGACACATTGTTTCGAAACGAAAATAAAATTGCGATGTGAGCACACAGTAGACTTTCTGTCTGCCGAATCATGTTCTTGGAATTAGTTGAGTAGCTCGCATCTTTTTTGTCAAAATTTAAGAATATCTTGGCTCTAGTTTTTTTTTTGCTAGGGGTATAATGATTTTTATAAATTTGGTTTCTTATTTTCTTTTAATACATTATTTTATGGTGATATATTTGATTATTCAACAACTTTAAAAAAAATACATAAATCGTCTATTTTTGATAACTTTATGGATATTATATATTATAATGATATTGTAAATTTTGAAATTAGACGAAAATATATGGAAAAAAAAATTGTTATATTCTTAGTCCAGTAACTATTGTTGTTATTTGAATTTTAAAAGTAGTCAAATAAATTATTCTATTCATGGTTGGCGATGGATATGTAACATTTAGTAAGTTATTTAAAAATTGATGATTAATTGCATTATTAGTGAACTAATGGACTAAAAATGGTTTATTTGTGAAAATTTGGTTCGTAATTTTTGACACCCCTGTACGGTCCCTCAACCAGATGAGGATTTCATAGGAAGTCTGTCGACTATAGTACGAGCCATTTTTAGCCCATGCTAGATTGTGAGTCAGGGGCCCGATATAGACATAGTTTGTTTAGTTGCAGTAAGTGTGTGTATGTGTGTGCCTCAAACTGTTGGCCACACATTTAATACTTTTTGAAAGGCAGGCTCGTATCTTCTTATATTTAGCTGAAGAACATTTTAAAAATAGCCAACATGTACTATGAAGTAATGTTCATACATGGATCAATTAACTTCCTGATATATTTCGATTTTTTAAATCTATTTAAACGCATATTTCATATAAAATAAAATAGTATTACTCATAGTTTCTTAGAAACAATTTGCCTAAACTATTTTCGGAAAATGCTAGTGATACATCCCTGCGCGTCCAATACAGATTCATGTAGATGTGGAGTGTTGGAGATCTTTAGTATGCGTGCGTGTTTTTTGTGGGGCTACACACGATGTGGTGCGTTGTGGCCAGTGGCTTCTTCGTGTCTACTAGAAACACTCTTACGAGAATCGCATTATTCGATCGACGACACTATATCTTTCAAACCCACATCATTTACGTTTAAAGTAATACACTTCAGTTGATTGTTGACAAACTATTCATTCGAACTTTTTCATTTATTGCCAAACTATTTAAATACAACTAGTTTCCGCAATAATCTTAGTGCAAATCATTAATATTAGTATCAACGTTTATATTATTATGTGATTGATTCCCAGTAGAAGTAATAATAAGAACATTGTGACCTTTCGTAATATTGTGATATTTTTGAAAATGTGTGACTGTCCAACTGCAAGTGTCTTTGTGACACATCAAAGTGTTAAAAAGGGTTGGTTCATCTTTGCTGAATGTAGAACTGAAGATGGTAATTTTCATTTGTTTTTTGTTTTTAGTAGCAACTTTATATTTTTATCAATAAATAGAGACTTTCTTTATAATTAAAGCTAGACACATATACATTTAATAAAAGACTAGTTAGATAGATGTAAATGAACCTATCCTTATTCGTAATAACAGTGTGTAATTCAATTTTCAAAGAATTTTCTATGACTAATGCAATTTGTAATAAGAATTTAATTTTCAGATAATAACAACACATCGCAACCAGATTCACCAAACCAAAGCCATGCAACAACAGACGAACAAGAATTAGATAACATGTACATGTTCTTAGCACCTGGATTAAGACCTGTGACACCTGATCTAACTGATCCAGAATCAAAACAAATATTTGAAGAACACAAACAATTAGCAGAGGAATATTTAAAGGTATAACGAACCTATTGGTTTTATCGCTTTATGTACATATTAATAATACATGGCATTGATTTTAGGTACAAAGAGATATTGCGTTATTGTATGAAGATCGTCAGAAGCTGTTGGAAGAACAAACAGAAGAACAAATTAAAGAACGAAAATCTTTGCAAAAGTTACTTAGTGAAAAAGAATCGTTAATGAAACTATATGAAAGTTTAAAAACACAATTAAAACTTCTGCAAGACAATGTACCGCCATCAACGGAACACGAATGGATAGTCGTACCCAGACATAGTGGCGAATCTGGATCATAAATATTTTATTTATATTACATCTATTTATTTATATTCTCGATATTGTGATTTTTTAACTTTTAATATTGTGTAAATTATATTTTATACTATTTCGTTTTTAAGTCTTATTGCGCGTCGTTTGTAAATAATAACTACTGAATTATCTTTAGTTTATTAAAATACTTTTTCCTTGTGTTACTTTCAATATGAATTTGTTTTCCATGCATTATTTCAAATAAAGTTCTAATATGTGAACAAATATATTAATTTTATTTCTTTATGAAGTAAACCATAATTTAAGTTTAATTGATATCTATTTGCTCATTTTTTGTTGTCTAACAGTAAGAAATATATATTTTGAAAAACAATGCCTAAAGTAACAATATGTCTATAACCATCAATACCACTGAAATTTTTAACAGCTGTCGATTGAAAAGGATTGCATCCATTTCATTTATCGTAGTTCAGAAATATACAAGTAGATGTCATTAGTAACATTAAATCAATTATTAAATATGTTTTCACTCCGTTAGGTTTTCATTTTTGAAAAAATTATATCAAAACCAAAAAATATTTAATTAATAATTTCTTGTAGATTTTCAAATATATTCTAAAATAATTTTAAAATGCGAACGGCACGAATTGTATATTCATAGATTACGTATACCAAATTTGGGATCAATCCGTTCAGTATCTTCAGAGGAGAAGGAACGACAACTTTGGCCTTACGATCGAGGGAGCGAGCAACGACTAACATCCAAATATATGAGAAATATATATTTTGGATTCAGTACGAACATTTAATAAAGAAATTTTCCAAACCGAGATAGTTACAGACACAACCGAATTCTTTAGCTCTACGGTACTACGTACGGTGAACTAACAACCATATATATATACGTATTAAGTATATTTTTTTAGGTAAATAGAATAATTTTAATATAAATAAACCAATTTACATATATGATTTTAAATTGGCGAGCAATCAAGTTGCGTAAATACAGCACGGCAAGTGATGGTACTCAACGAATCACACTATTTGCTGCTCAGGCTAAACTGTTTGAGAAACGCTGTCTATTTCTATGTATTTGTGGATAGTTTTGGGTTTTCTGTTATATAATGACAGTTCTGTTAAAATGGCGGAATTAAAGAAGGATTTGGATGAGTATTTATTATTAAAGAGTGACACAAAAAAATCGTTTAAGCTCACAATACCGTCAATTCCAACACCAAAATTCACCGGCTGGTTCCATAAAGAACAACCTGCTGATCTACCAAATAATAATTGGTTTCAAGAAACGCAACACGAATGTTGTCCGTCAATGGTATATTTTTAGGTTAGCTAACTGTCACATAGTTTATTTTAAATAATTCTAGAGCCGTTTACAAAGAATCACTGGGTTTGTGATTTGTATTATGATGGGTTTGTTGTGTTTTACCCTTTCTGCGATGTACATTCCAGTATTAATACTTAAAGCACGTAAATTTGCTTTGTTATATTCACTTGGCAGTATGTTCTTCATATTCAGGTAAGATTCTTTTTTGTGTATGTTAGCGGGTATTTTTAAGTAAATTAATTTGTATTATTGTCAAATTACTCTATAGTATTATTTGGCGTAATAATTATTGGTACATTTCAACTGATGTTGCATAGAGCAGATATATTTTATAATTGAGAGTATATGTTATTTTAAGGTAAGGGTTATTTTTAAAATTCATGTAATACACAAAACTATGAGATTTAAAAATATGTTATTTAAAATCTGATTAAATTCCGAAAGTACTTATATTTACTTATTGGAAGTTGCGAACTATTGCTACTTGTCTTTTACCGTTTTCTAGAATAAAATAATAATTTGCGACGTCTTTCGATGCAGTACTTAACTAATAAATACAATATGTTATATATAAATTGTCGAAATATGTTAAAATATTATTAACGATACCAGCTAAGGACCACGGCACACATGGCTGTTTTTGATACTACCAATAGAAGGACTGATAGATCTGACCTTCACTTATCATAAATTGTAGTTGGCAATTTATTTGTTTGGTGTATGTTAAGATATTAATCTAACAAAATTATAAACCATAGTACAGAAAAAAAAATTAATTTGTTAAATCTTCACGTTTTCTTAATAAATCAACTGGAGGTGCATTCACGCACACAGAAAGTACCATTTCCTTTTTGTTGATTTATTATTGGAATTCAATATTAACGCAGAAAATGTAGATTATTAGTTGTAATACACTTCTTATATACTAAAGTAGAAATAACCGATAAATAAAAGCAGCTGTTTTTTTTTGTTTACATAGCCTTAGTTCTCAATTTTTATCGGCAGAGCTTTAGCTTGAATCGCGAACAGTTTTAAGTAAATGAAAACTAATCCTAAATACGTTATAAAATATGTATTTTTTATTGACAACCCTGCTAATGTGTTCTTTATATATGAATCTCTCTCATGTGTCATTAAATGAATCGCATCAACGTGTTCAATTTGATATGATTACTTAGTGAAGTATATAAAACAAATAATATTTTTTGCAGCTTTTCATTTTTATGGGGACCATTAACGTACTTAAAATATATGTTCTCTCGAGAACGAATATGCTTAACATTATTGTATGGAAGTACGTTAATTGCAACATTATATTGTGCATTGCATTTACAAAGCACTCCATTGACAGTACTTTGTGCTGTAGGTCAAGTCGTGACTTTATTATGGACGTTGATATCTGGTGTACCAGGCGGTGCAACAGGAATCAAATTTTTCTCAAAGATATTTTCTAAGACTGTAACTACAACTTTACCTGTATAGTATTAAATTAATGTTTGTACATTTCTATTAGTTTGTATATGAAAATCATCTTAAATTATTTCATTAAGATTTTTTATACCTAGTACTATGTATATATAAATAATACTATGTGAAAACCACACCCTATATGAATGAAAGTATCACTTTGCGTTTATAAAGAAGGCCCCGATGAAACATTTCTGTGATTGAATATCTATATATATACTACCAAATTTTATATGCATCGAATGGTATTCAAATTCACTTATAGATTGTATATTACGTAGCATTAAAAACATTTATGAAAATATTTATTTATAAAATAAAGTTATAACAATTTGGCGTCTATATAATGTTACATTTATAATTATCATATCACAATATACACACAATGAAATATAAGCAAAGGTTCTAAAACTATATTATTACATAACTAATTCGAAAACTTATCAATAAAATAAAATTATAAAACAGTACAAATTACTTATAAAACATTTTTACAACACATTTTTAATGTAATTAAATTAAATTAAAGTCATCTGATATATAAAAAACTATAAAAAGAAATACACATGGTGAAACTTCGATTAATTATTAATCTTGTCAGTGCTCTCTTAATTAAATTTCAGGTGTGCCTCATGCTTAAAATAAACAACTTAACATTTAAAAACAGATGCTTTCTCTAAAAATTGTTGTCGTCTTATTGCTCGTTCTTCTTCTTGTTGTTTTCTTTCTTCTTGTTCCACTCGAATCTCATGCTCAAATTTACTTTTCTTCGACAATTCTGTGATCTGTAATCCAAATATAGGTTTATTAATAAATAACGATATCAATTTTAGTAAAGCTAATAAAGGATTGTTTTAATAGATTGTAGAAATTATTGACGATATCAGTCTAATACAGAAGCAAAATCCGGTACTGTGTGCCAAATTTGGTTATAATCTGTTATTAATCTTCAGAATTTCGATTTTACAGGCACAGGAGATCGAATGCTATAGATTTTCTGTACTGTATGGCGAGTAAATACTTATATCAATATTTCTTGGTTTGAATAGAGAACTCTTAGTTTTACAATCTCTATTTTTGATATATTAGCCAATCTTTACTGAAAACGCAATGCATCACCAATAAAACTACTATTATTTACAGGTAGTAGTAGCTTATTTTTATTAATCTGCTTTAGATATTTACTAGTAATTTTTAGCGAAGCAGTCATGTGCTGTTTCGTTTAATGCAATTTTATACAAAATACCAAAGAGCAATTGACAAATAGTGATGTTAGTCGATCATATGCAAAAAAAAAATCGTGTATGTATGTAAAAATGTAGCGAAAATGAAGCTTATTATGTCCAGGATTAAAGAAGATTCTTAAATACTCTTTTTGAGAGTAAAATGCACGGATTGACCCACTAATTTCCTCAGATATATTTATTACTTTTCATACGTAGTCCAAAGTAGCTTGTCGCTATAGCAACTATATGTAGTTGCGCACTGCTTCGTTATCAAAGTGGTCTAACACGGTAACGCGATTGATTTGAAGATTATAATGTATGTTGAATACCTATAATAGATTGACTATACTTGTCAAAAGAACCGTCATGGCATATTTATTTTACAAGTCATATTACATCACTTACTGACAAATAATTGTTACTGCTTATGTGTATATATTGCAATATATTTTGGTAGAAAGTATACGGTACTAATTTGAAATTTATATGATTTAAAACCGTTTTTTTTTTCTGCATGGTGTATTTGATATGGCTTCTGGTTAAAAATAACGGATGTTACGCTTATTTTCTCATATGGTATATATTTAATTATTTTAACTATGATTGAAACAACATAGTTCAATTGCACAAATAAGTTTTAAAACTTGTTAATAACAACATAAGCGTAACAGTATTACATAATATTAATGCAAAATTGTACACCTTTAGTTATTGTCTATAAATAAGTTTATAAATACTTCTATACTAATCAATAAGATTCTCAACTCAAATAATTAAACTTATGTTAGATCATAAAAGTTTGTGATTCTCATATAAATTCTACGATAAAAAAATTAGAACTCAGATAAAAGATGATATCATAATCACGGTTTTAATTATAAACAGTCACGTTACACGGACCATTCTGAAGAATGTATTTAGCAACCAAAACAAGAAGCGCAGTAAATACAAACACGAAATAATTATCACTATTAAATACAAGTTAGAAGAAAAAATTAACTCAATTGTGTAAATAAGTTCACAAATGAATGATAACTACATGTGTAAGGTTTGGTTTCGTTAAATGACAATTTAAAGCTAAAGTTAGTTTCAATCTAATAAATATACGACCCTATTGCACTAATTTATATTTCGTTTCGTTAAACGAGATTTATCCCAAGCTAGAGTTAGTTTTAATCCAATAAATATACGACCCTATGCGACTGTACACTTTGTCAAATTAGTAGAACTACATACGTCTGTGCCTGCGCTGGAGTGTAAATTGAAAAGTATATAGTTGAAATAAGGCCCTGAGACACCCACACATTACGTATACCAAATTTGATAAAAAATTGTTCAGTATCTTTAGAGCAAAAGAGGCGACAAATAATATTACGAGCAAACCACCAATATATACATACATATATACATCCAAGATCCAAGTTTTTTTTTGAATAAGGGACACTTAAATAATTTTCTAATCAGAGAGCGTATTACAGATACAACTTGTCAAAAACAAAAAATATTGGAATTTATTGTAGGTATTTTTATTATTTTCCAAAAAATTCTAAAGTGGATTTTAAACGAGATCGGCATGAGTTGTATATAGATAGATTATGTATACCAAATTTGGTATCAATCCGTTTAATATCATCAGAGGAGAAGGAGCGACAAATTTGGTCTTACAACCGAGGCAGTGAACGTTTTTTTTTTCGGGTCCAATAATCCAGGAAATAAGTCTAGCGGATTTTAAATGCGAGCGGCATGAATTGTCTACCCATATATAATGTATACCAAATTTAGTGTCAATCCGTTCAGTATCTACAGAGAAGAAGGAGCGATAAATTTTGGTCTTGCGAGCGAGCGATAAATTTTGTGTGAAAGAAATTTTTCAATCCGAGATACAGACACACGAGCGAATGCTTTAGCTATTCGGTACTACGTACGGCAAACTAAAATATTATGCATATAATAATACCTTTGCTTCAAAGAACTCCTTCGCGCCGTTAACACCAACTTGCTCGACGTCGATTTCTGTCAATTTGGCAAGTTGACCTAAACCAGAGTCATCGTCTAATTCACCGGCTTGTGCTTTCCGGTATACTAAAAGGAATTCTCGGAAACTAAGTCTTCCGTCGCCGTCTTCGTCTACTTCCGTGATCATTGTCTTCAAACCGATATGAGTTTGTGGAGCACCTAAAATTTCCATCATCCTCTTCAAATCTGTCAGATCTAAGTAACTGTCCCGATTTTGATCGAACCTGAAAGATTAAAAGTTAATATTTAATTAATGATTCATTCAAAATAATGAACAAATTTAAATTCATAAAACAAAATGCAACGATTGCCAATCGTATATTTATGATGTGGAAATGAGGTAATCTTGACGTCACAATATATTTCAATTCTTATACATCATAACGCAACATAAAAATCATCGCAAATGCATAAATCTGTATGTAACTATAGGCGAACAAAAGTTTACAGAACTATAAAAAACAAGCATTGGCGAAGCCAATGTTCAAAACTAATAATCTATATTTATATCTTGCGTAATATAAAAAGTACATATTCGATATCAAATGTAATAAATATTAATCTAAACATCGTACAAGCCAGAAAAACACAAAATTATTAAACATGTAGGGCAATTGTTATCTCTAGTCTCTAGATGTTTAAATACAAAATTATAAATGAAATATGATTTGTTTCAAAATACAAACCTTAAAAAAATACGTGCTGTGAGGTTTCACAATAATTTCTAAACTTATAAGTACATTAATCAAAATGATTCTTAATTCATCACAACGAGAACAGTTAAGGGTATTTAAGTTTATAAATTTCATTTAATATGCAATATCCGTGTATTTGAAAATTATTTTTTGAAATGCTATTATTATCGATCATTATTATCAGATACAATTAATTAAAGTAGCAATCTACTTTCAACCAAAATGTCAATTAAACATTGAAAAAGACACAAAAAAAACACGATTTTCTTTAATCTTATTGTGAGGAGAATATTCTCACGGTTTTTACGTTATCTAAAATAACAACAAAAACCGATAGCACATTCAAGTAATTCAATAACTTAGTACGATACACACAAAATAAATATCTTGCGTGTTATACAAATGACATAAGAATACACACATATGAACTCAGCCATTCATATAACTTACCACCAGATGCGATAAGATAGACTAAATTAAATTTCAGAATAAACATTTATAAAAAAAACTCTTGTTGACATAACATCTCTGCTTAGATTACCAGGTTACAATTCACGTAGTTTTTCTATTTTTACAGCTCTCATGCACCACACACTAAGTAAATTTAATGTTGACGTTGTATTTATGGCAACCAAGAATTGTGTTATAACATAAGGGATATGGGATACTAGACTCCCGCATTGGCGTACGTAATAAGAAGTCACGTCATTCTTTGTAGAAATACTACCTTTTTCTCGTATTGAACTTAGTCATGAGACGAAGACATCTGCTATGTAGGACCCGTATATATTCGTAAAGTTAATTATACTTTTTTTTACATAATAGAATTTCCTTTAAAATTGTGTATGAAGTCAAGTCACGCATTTTGGATAATTAAATATTTAAACTTTTCTGCTCAAAGTACAAAGAGAATTTGTGTCTGTAATACTTTTAGAATTAAATATGGTTTTGTTAGAAATTTGTTTTTTTATATTCGTACTTGCAACTTATTTATATTTCTACGAACAATCAATAGCGATTTGTCTCTAGTCTCTACTAATGTGGTTTCTATTATTTATATATTTTTATATATTACTTATATTGGTAATCTTTATGAAAAGTTTAAGAGTTTATTTAATAATTTTATCATATTTTCGATTATTAGAATTATATTCCCACGGCGTAGAAAGAACCAATTTACATAATAAATATGTATTTCAATATGCAAAGAATTTCTCTCTCACAAAATCAATGCTATTCCTAATATAATACAATGTTTTATTCTTTTTATAGATTTGTAGAAGAAATTTTCCATTTCACTTTTCAGATTCTAGCTTACATATCTATAGTTATGATGCAACAATATGGTAATGCTGCATTTTGCATTGCTTATTTATGCTGAATGTGTAGTATGTACATACACACATCTACTTCATATTTGGGACTTCTAAAATCTGCGTCACCAATACTAGTTTTTATAAAACAAATAAATCTATTTAGTTCAAATTGGACAAATAGTTGTACCGTTTTTCTACAGCCTTCATGCATGTTTATGTTGTAACGTCAGAAAAGTTTTCCGTCTATTAATATCATGGAAACAGAGTAACTGGCATAAATTTATTATCTGCTATCTAAAAAGTTTCTTGACTTTTTATTGAGGAAATTTAAAAAAGAGAAAGGTGATTTATATGGGAATTTCTCTTATCACTTAACACTAATAATATTATAGTTGTTTTATTGATAGTACAAATTTGGTTTCACAAAACACAAGGAAACGTTTTTAATTAGTTTCGAACATATTGCGAACATATGCCTAGGTATAAAATATTTATAAATTTTAATGCTAAAACTTAATTTAATAAGATGTATTAATATTTTATAATTTGAACTTAAATAAAATATGTAGCTCAAAAATAATGCTTAAAGTTATATGATTTTTTCATATAAAATACGGCGGTCTGAATAAGAGAAGGAAAATTAAATAAATTTTAAACTTTAGTATATATTATTGCTAAGCGTTATTAACAATCACTAACTCTTTGAAACGCAATTCTGTAGAAATGAATAACTTTTTTGACATGACAACAGCATACAGCTCAGATACAGAACTGATTTATAATAAATTGTATTATTATTTACATCTATGCTAAATTGTACGTATTTTATATACTTTCTTTAGATTCACCGTTAAATTATTATTATTGCAATACCTACATATAGAAAATCGAATAAATATGTTCAATTTTCTACGATTTTCTATATGTTTTGCAATAATAATAATAATTATATAAAATAAGAATAATTAAGCATGAATGTATTTATATGTTACAACATCAATGAACCAAATTAGAAAAAATGAGAGAGTGGTAGCTTATGAGAAATTACAATGTTATAGCAATTAGCAATTCCAAAGAGAAGCGTAAAATCGACCAAAATAATAATGAATTAGCTTCTTTTTAACTAAAAAGTGAAAAATGAAAAAAGCACAATTTGTTTTCTACAAATGAAATATAGTAGGACCCAAGGACTGGGTTTCTGGGGTTAACTAACCCCAGAAACCCAGTCTTTGGGTCCTACTATATTTCATTTGAAGAAAACAAATTGTGCCTCTTTCATAATATAAAATAAAACTAAACTTCAGATCTATAAATAATATATTATCTCTTAAGGTATTATAAAAAAAGATATAAGTATAACTAATAAATAAATATTATAGTGTGCCTTGTTCTATAATTTATGATTTAAAAAAAGTTTTATTGATATTTTATTCATATATTACGGGCACAGATGAAACGATTATTTATGTTCGAAAAAATATGTATCGTCCGATTGTTGATAACAATATAAAGAAGTAGAACTTACATTTAAAAAGTAGCAGAGCATGTCACTGAAATTCATTAAAATTATAACAGTACCTACAAATGATGCTTTTAGCGTATCCTAGATATCAATTTAAAAGAGGTATTAGAAATCAACAAACGTTTTTTAACCGAGTATATTTAACGAACTGTACGAACCAACGGCTTATGGTTCGGTTTTGAACATATCTGTACCTGAGCCTTGATTCGAATTCACTTTGGATAATTTCAACTCCTATAAGTATCATTCGTGCGATTGTATTTATCCGAATTTACCCCGACTTTTATCTACTTTGCATAGGCGTGTACTGTGAATATATTTTTTAAATATCTCTACAGCAATTTCATTCACGACGCTTATGGTTTTGATAGATTTTTTACTATCTTCCCTTTCCGCTGCAGTCATCTCTCGTGGCAAGCACTTTAAATGATTTTCTGCCACCCCACTTGATGGGAATAGGCATGAAGTTATGTATGTATTTTGTATAAGAAAGTAAAAAGTGTTTATACGACAACTAATGTACTTATGCGAACCGTAAGGTCAGTATCACAACTATTTTTGTTAGAAATTTAACTTAAACGCGTTCTTCCTTGAATACGTCATTCTAAGGAAACCGGTGCTCAAAAGTGAAAAACCTATATTCTTTGTTATCGGTGTTTATTTAACGGCGACATTTCCGGTATATATATATATATATATATATATATATATATATATATATATATATATATATATATAATATATATATATATATAATATATATATATATATATATATATATATATATATATATATATATATATATATATATATATATATATATATATATATATATATATAATATATATATATATATATATATATATATATATATATATATATATATATATATATATATATATATATATATATATATATATATATAATATATATATATATATATATATATATATATATATATATATATATATGAATTTTTTACTTTTGACTCATATCCCGCCACGCAATTGATTCATATGATCAAATATACCTTGCGACGTAATATGGTTTGCAGTTATGACAAAATTATAGTTTTCTTTGTTTGACAATTCACAGCACGCTTTGTGGGACATACGTGACATCTTTCTATATACATACATGTTGATTAGGTGCAATCTGTTTTAATAGGCAGTCAGCCGCATCCGCACAGGATCTGACACAATTTTATTTGCTGTATTTTATGCGGACCCACCTATATGTAACATGGAAATTAACTATGTGTAAACGTAGATATGTAGCTGAGTTCTATTATTATCATTTGGTGTATTGATTTATTTGCACGTTAATGGATTTACGGACTATTAATGGTAATACTACAACGCACTTGTGAGCCTGACAGCGCTAATATAAGCTGTCTTCTGTCATTTTTAAGTTAATAACTAATTTTATGATTGTGTTATTTATTAGTTTAAATTTGCAAAGTTTAACTGTTCATAGTTGTATTTTATTACGATCGTCATCTTTCTCAATTAGACCCAAGCAAGTTATTTGCCAGATAAGATTATTTTTTTAAAATAAAATATGAATATGAATTCACAGTTAGAGCCAACAATATATTTCGGTTATATGAATTGTAATATTGATTCGATTTGGTTTTCATTTACATACATATATATTGGCGAATAATATTTACGTGGGCGAGAAGAATGGTGTGAGAATGCGGGGTCGTCCTCGGAATAAGTGGATAAATATGATTGAGAACGAAAGAAAAGTTATGAGCAAGCGGAATAGAAGTGCGTGCATAAGGAATTCACAATACTTAAAATTCATATAAATTATAAAAATATAGATTTTCAATTATTTTTGATAGTAAGACCCTAAATGTCGAACTTACTAATATACTGGCTGGGTGAACTAATATAAACAATTCATAGATATACATTTGCATTTTCTCTATTTTATAAAATCGAGTTGAAATAGGTCAGTACTATTTATATACCTGCGATCGTTTATAATAGAAATTAACGTACAGAGTATGTATATATTATTAATTAGAGAATGAACCCATTTATTAAGACGTATTTTATTAAGATTAATACCAATATAATAGTATATTAGTTTATATTCTCTCCTTCGTCTGTTCGCTTTTCTATGTGAGATTAATTAATAGAGAGCACTAAAAATACTATATTGGTCGATTATAACTAATGAGCGACAAATTAAATTGATAAATGGTATCGTGACCTTTCCACGCCAGTTTTTATTGGCATGCCGTGGCAGAGTGTTGGCGTGAATTAGTAGACGCTAAATCGCAAATATTTTCACTCAAATACTCCAATCGCGTAAAACTGCAGATGTACTATAAATATCCTATCTGCGATCGCGTCATATTGATTTGTACACACCAGTATGGAACACGAAAGCGAAAATTAAATTGAAAATTCGTAAGCTCTCCGCTAGAAAATGTTTTAGCAGCTTAAAGAATAGCCAATAAAATAGTTTGAGAGTAAATACATACATACATATACCTCACATAAGAACATTTTTGTGGCATGAATCATCACTACACTCCATATGATTATATGTAAAAAGTGTATGATTCATGCCATAAAAATGTTCTTCTTATGTAAATTCGACTATACGTAATTTTTTTTTAAATGTAGTATAAATGAAATTATTTATTGGTAAAAAATAGGAAATTATATTTAATTATGAATAAAAAGTAAATATGTACCATATCTAGGACAATTATATATTTTTTATCTCTTCGAGATGTGCTAAACGTGACAACACTGTTGTTTTTCATAAGCTGCTAGTGCTAGTCCATGTATTGAAGTAAGTTCTTAGTTTTTATGTTCAATTTTCTACAGTTTACTATATTTTTGTGCAATAATTTACTTATTTATATTTATCCTTATGGTCTAGAGACATTGGACAAGTCAGTGCATTAGAGAAACATATTAATAATAATTGATTTCAAAGAGAATCAAAATACCAGTATTTTGTTTGAATGTACGTGTTTGATATTTAAAATATAACTTATTATGAATTAACTGTTCACTATTGTCACGTGTAACTAGTCAGAACTAAACCGATTGAGTGTTTTTAGCAACTTATATTTAATTTATCGAAAACAAGACAGTGATTGTGAAACCAATTATAATAAATTTTAAATCATAAAACAACCACGCATCATAGTTTATAAAGCAGTTAATTCTCCCATTAACGTTTGTATTATTATAGGCTAAGGCGTACGCATACATCTTAATTAGACCTTGTTTTATTTTCAACAGCCTTTTGCTTAGCAACAGCAACACTTCTTTACATTATAATAAAATTTAAGCGCTCTGGCGTCTAATATGGCATTGGCATATATACCGCATTTCGATTAACTGTGATGAATTTCAATTAATGTATACAGATTTTATTTGAATTTATTAATATTACCATGTGTAATCCAGCTTTTCAATTTGCAATCGATTATTATTATGCGAATATAACTCAACATAAATTAAGATTAAATTTATTTATAATGTTGCTAAAGCCAAGTTATTATTACAAATAAAACATGAAAAGTAAATAAGAAAAGAGATAAGAAACTAATTATTATTCTAGCGCATGGAAATCCCGATGCTTGTCAGCTGTCTTGTTTCTTAGTTATGCTATTTCGACAGCTAACCTATTCAATTAATGCATAAAATTGATCTATTCTCAAGTTTTAGTGCTTACTAATTTGAATTTACGTTAGTCTTTGAAACAGAAACATTTTGTGGGCCAGATCTGTTATATCATTTGCTCTACAATAGTTTTACGTAACTTATATTCAATATGTTATTGATTATAGTCTAGTAAGATTTTATGTATTGTTCTATAAATTAGAATGTATCCGTTCCAATTTAAACAAATACATACACGCGTGTATATAATTTTATAATCGACATATGTATGTATGTACATACACACACACACATATATATAT